>CM075738.1:1252686-1536603 GCA_037974335.1 Prionace glauca
TCTCACAGCGCCAGGGACCCGGGTTCCATTCCCGGTGACACAGTGGGTTAGCACTGCTATCTCACAGTGCCAGGGTCCCGGGTTTCACTCCCGGTGACAGAGTGGGTTAGCACTGCTGTCTCACAGTCCCAGGGTCCCGGGTTCCATTCCCGGTGACACAGTGGGTTAACACTGCTATCTCACAGTGCCAGGGTCCCGGGTTCCATTCCCGGTGACACAGTGGGTTAGCACTGCTATCTCACAGTGCCAGGGTCCCGGGTTTCACTCCCAGTGACACAGTGGGTTAGCGCTGCTGTCTCACAGTCCCAGGGACCCGGGTTCCATTCCCGGTGACACAGTGGGTAGCACTGCTGCCTCACAGTCCCAGGGACCCGGGTTCCATTCCCGGTGACTCAGTGGGTTAGCACTGCTGTCTCACAGCGTCAGGAACCCGGGTTCCATTCCCGGTGACACAGTGGGTTAGCACTGCTGTCTCACAGTGCCAGGGACCCGGGTTTCATTCCCGGTGACACAGTGGGTTAGCACTGCTGTCTCACAGTCCCAGGGACCCGGGTTCCATTCCCGGTGACACAGTGGGTTAGCACTGCTGTCTCACAGTCCCAGGGACCCAGGTTACATTCCCGGTGACAGAGTGGGTTAGCACTGCTGCCTCACAGTGCGAGGGACCCGGGTTCCATTTGCGGTGACACAGTGGGTTAGCACTGCTGCCTCACAGCGCCAGGGACCCGGGTTCCATTCCCGGTGACACAGTGGGTTAGCACTGCTGTCTCACAGTCCCAGGGACCCGGGTTCCATTCCCGGTGACACAGTGGGTCAGCAATGCTGTCTCACAGTGCCAGGGACCCGGGTTCCATTCCCAGTGACACAGTGGGTTAGCACTGCTGTCTCACAGCGCCAGGGACCCGGGTTCCATTCCCGGTGACACAGTGGGTTAGCAATGCTGTCTCACAGTGCCAGGGACCCGGGTTCCATTCCCGGTGACACAGTGGGTTAGCACTGCTGTCTCACAGCGCCAGGGACCCGGGTTCCATTCCCTGTGACACAGTGGGTTAGCGCTGCTGCCTCACAGCGCCAGGGACCCGGGTTCCATTCCGGGTGACACAGTGGGTTAGCACTGCAGTCTTACAGCGCCAGGGACCCGGGTTCCATTCCCGGTGACACAGTGGGTTAGCACTGCTGTCTCACAGCGCCAGGGACCCGGGTTCCATTCCCGGTGACACAGTGGGTTAGCACTGCTGCCTCACAGCGCCAGGGACCCGGGTTCCATTCCCAGTGACACAGTGGGTTAGCACTGCTGTCTCACAGCGCCAGGGACCCGGGTTCCATTCCCGGTGACACAGTGGGTTAGCACTGCTGTCTCACAGTGCCAGGGACCCGGGTTCCATTCCCGGTGACACAGTGGGTTAGCACTGCTGTCTCACAGTGCCAGGGACCCGGGTTCCATTCCCTGTGACACAGTGGGTTAGCACTGCTGTCTCACAGCGCCAGGGACCCGGGTTCCATTCCCGGTGACACAGTGGGTTAGCACTGCAGTCTCACAGCGCCAGGGACCCGGGTTCCATTCCCGGTGACACAGTGGGTTAGCACTGCTGTCTCACAGCGCCAGGGACCCGAGTTCCATTCCCGGTGACACAGTGGGTTAGCATTGCTGTCTCACAGCGCCAGGGACCTGGGTTCCATTCCCGGTGACACAGTGGGTTAGCACTGCTGTCTCACAGTGCCAGGGACCTGGGTTCCATTCCCGGTGACACAGTGGGTTAGCACTGCTGTCTCACAGTGCCAGGGACCCGGGTTCCATTCCCGGTGACACAGTGGGTTAGCACTGCTGCCTCACAGTCCCAGGGTCCCGGGTTCCATTCCCGGTGACACAGTGGGTTAACGCTACTGCCTCACAGCGCCAGGGACCCGGGTTCCATTCCCGGTGACACAGTGGGTTAGCACTGCTGCCTCACAGCGCCAGGGACCAGGGTTCCATTCCCGGTGACACAGTGGGTTAGCACTGCTGTCTCACAGCGCCAGGGACCCGGGTTCCATTCCCGGTGACACAGTGGGTTAGCATTGCTGTCTCACAGTCCCAGGGACCCGGGTTCCATTCCCAGCGACACAGTGGGTTAGCACTGCTGTCTCACAGCGCCAGGGACCCGGGTTCCATTCCCGGTGACAGAGTGGGTTAGCACGGCTGTCTCACAGCCCCAGGGACCCGGGTTCCATTCCCGGTGCCACAGTGGGTTAGCACTGCTGTCTCACAGCGCCAGGGACCCGGGTTCCATTCCCGGTGCCACAGTGGGTTAGCGCTGCTGTCTCACAGCGCCAGGGACCCGGGTTCCATTCCCGGTGCCACAGTGGGTTAGCACTGCTGTCTCACAGCGCCAGGGACCCGGGTTCCATTCCCGGTGACACAGTGGGTTAGCACTGCTGCCTCACAGCGCCAGGGACCCGGGTTCCATTCCCGGTGACACAGTGGGTTAGCACTGCTGTCTCACAGTCCCAGGGACCTGGGTTCCATTCCCAGTGACACAGTGAGTTAGCACTGCTGTCTCACAGTCCCAGGGACCCGGGTTCCATTCCCGGTGACACAGTGGGTTAGCACTGCTGCCTCACAGCGCCAGGGACCCGGGTTCCATTCCCGCTGACACAGTGGGTTAGCACTGCTGTCTCACAGTGCCAGGGACCCGGATTCCATTCCCGGTGACACAGTGGGTTAGCACTGCTGTCTCACAGAGCCAGGGACCCGGGTTCCATTCCCGGTGACACAGTGGGTTAGCACTGCTGTCTCACAGTCCCAGGGACTCGGGTTCCATTCCCGGTGACACAGTGGGTTAGCACTGCTGCCTCACAGTGCTAGGGACCCGGGTTCCATTCCCGGTGACACAGTGGGTTAGTGCTGCTGTCTCACAGTCCCAGGGACCCGGGTTCCATTCCCGGTGACACAGTGGGTTAGTGCTGCTGTCTCACTGCGCCAGGGACCCGGGTTCCATTCCCGGTGACACAGTGGGTTAGCGCTGCTGTCTCACAGCGCCAGGGTCCCGGGTTCCATTCCCGGTGACACAGTGGGTTAGCACTGCTGCCTCACATTCCCAGGGACCCGGGTTTATTTCGCAGTGACACAGTGCGTTAGCACTGCTGCCTCACAGTCCCAGGGACCCGGGTTTATTTCGCAGTGACACAGTGCGTTAGCACTGCTGCCTCACAGTCCCAGGGACCCGGGTTCCATCCCCAGTGACACAGTGGGTGAGCACTGCTGCCTCACAGTGCCAGGGACCCGGGTTCCATTCCCGGTGACACAGCGGGTTAGCGCTGCTGTCTCACAGTCTCAGGGACCCGGGATCCATTCCCGGTGACACAGGGGGTTAGCACTGATGCCTCACAGTCCCAGGGACCCGGGTACCATTCCCGGTGACACAGTGGGTTAGCACTGCTGTCTCACAGTGCCAGGGACCCGGGTTCCATTCCCGGTGACACAGTGGGTTAGCACTGCTGCCTCACAGTGCCAGGGACACGTTTTCGATTCCCGTTGACACAGTGGGTTAGCACTGCTGTCTCACGGTCCCGGGACCCGGGTTCCATTCCCGGTGACACAGTGGGTTAGCACTGCTGTCTCACAGTCCCAGGGAAGCGGGTTCCATTCCCGGTGACACAGTGGGTTAGCACTGCTGTCTCACAGTGCCAGGGACCCTGGTTCCATTCCCGGTGACACAGTCGGTTAGCCCTGCTGTCTCACAGCGCCAGGGACCCGGGTTCCATTCCCTGTGACACAGTGGGTTAGCACTGCTGTCTCACAGTGCCAGGGACCCGGGTTCCATTCCCTGTGACACAGTGGGTTAGCACTGCTGTCTCACAGCGCCAGGGACCCGGGTTCCATTTCCTGTGACACAGTGGGTTAGCACTGCTGTCTCACAGCGCCAGGGACCCGGGTTCCATTCCCGGTGACACAGTGGGTTAGCACTGCTGCCTCACAGCGCCAGGGAAACGGGTTCCATTCCCGGTGACACAGTGGGTTAGCACTGCTGTCTTACAGTGTCAGGGACCCGGGTTCCATTCCCGGTGACACAGTGGGTTAGCACTGATGTCTCACAGCGCCCGGGACCCGGGTTCCATTCCCGGTGACACAGTGGGTTAGCACTGCTGCCTCACAGTCCCAGGGACCCGGGTTCCATTCCCGGTGACACAGTGGGTTAGCACAGCAGTCTCACAGTGCCAGGGACCCGGGATCCATTCCCAGTGACACAGTGGGTTAGCACTGCTGTCTCACAGCACCAGGGACCCGGGTTCCATTCCCGGTGACACAGTGGGTTAGCACTGCTGTCTCACAGTGCCAGGGACCCGGGATCCATTCCCAGTGACACAGTGGGTTAGCACTGCTGTCTCACAGTGCCAGGGACCCGGGTTCCATTCCCAGTGACACAGTGGGTTAGCACTGCTGTCTCACAGCGCTAGGGACCCGGGTTCCATTCCCGGTGACACAGTGGGTTAGCACTGCTGTCTCACAGTCCCACGGACCCGGTTTCCATTCCCGGTGACACAGTGGGTTAGCACTGCTGCCTCACAGCGCCAGGGACCCGGGTACCATTCCCGGTGACACAGTGGGTTAGCACTGCTGTCTCACAACGCCAGGGACCCGGGTTCCATTCCCGGGGACACAGTGGGTTAGCACTGCTGTCTCACAGTTCCAGGAACCCGGTTTCCATTCCCGGTGACACAGTAGGTTAGCACTGCTGTCTCACAGTGCCAGGGACCCGGGTTCCATTCCCGGTGACACAGTAGGTTAGCACTGCTGTCTCACCGTGTCAGGGACCCGGGTTCCATTCCTTGTGACATAGTGGGTTAGCACTTCTGTCTCACAGTCCCAGGAACCCGGTTTCCATTCCCGGTGACACAGTAGGTTTGCACTGCTGTCTCACAGCGCCAGGGCCGCGGGTTCCATTCCCGGTGTCACAGTGGGTTAGCACTGCTGTCTCACAGTGTCAGGGACCCGGGTTCCATTCCTTGTGACATAGTGGGTTTGCGCTGCTGTCTCCCATCGCCAGGGACCCGGGTTCCATTCCCGGTGACACAGTGGGTTAGCTCTGCTGTCTCACATCGCCAGGGACCCGGGTTCCATTCCCGGTGACACAGTGGGTTAGCTCTGCTGTCTCACAGTGCCAGGGACCCGGGTTCCATTCCCGGTGACACAGTGGGTTAGCGCTGCTGTCTCACAGCGCCAGGGACCCGGGTTCCATTCCCGGTGACACAGTGGGTTAGCACTGCTGTCTCACAGTCCCAGGGACCCAGGTTCCATTCCCGGTGACACAGTGGGTTAGCACTGCTGCCTCACAATCCCAGGGACCCGGGTTCCATTCCCAGTGACACAGTGGGTTAGCACTGCTGCCAAACAGTCCCAGGGACCCGGGTCCCATTCCCAGTGACACAGTGCGTTAGCACTGCTGCCTCACAGTGCCAGGGACCCGGGTTCCATTCCCGGTGACACAGCGGGTTAGCACTGCTGTCTCACAGTGTCAGGGACCCGGGATCCATTCCCGGTGACACAGGGGGTTAGCACTGATGCCTCACAGTCCCAGGGACCCGGGTACCATTCCCGGTGACACAGTGGGTTAGCACTGCTGCCTCACAGTGCCAGGGACACGTTTTCGATTCCCGTTGACACAGTGGGTTAGCACTGCTGTCTCACAGTCCCAAGGACCCGGGTTCCATTCCCGCTGACACAGTGGGTTAGCACAGCTATCTCACAGTGCCAGGGACCCGGATTCCATTCCCAGTGACACAGTGGGTTAGCACTGCTGTCTCACTGTCCCAGGGACCCGGGTTCCATTCCCAGTGACACAGTGGGTTACCACTGCTGTCTCACAGTCCCAGGGAAGCGGGTTCCATTCCCGGTGACACAGTGGGTTAGCACTGCTGTCTCACAGTGCCAGGGACCCTGGTTCCATTCCCGGTGTCACAGTGGGTTAGCCCTGCTGTCTCACAGCGCCAGGGACCCGGGTTCCATTCCCTGTGACACAGTGGGTTAGCACTGCTGTCTCACAGTGCCAGGGACCCGGGTTCCATTCCCTGTGACACAGTGGGTTAGCACTGCTGTCTCACAGCGCCAGGGACCCGGGTTCCATTTCCTGTGACACAGTGGGTTAGCACTGCTGTCTCACAGTCCTAGGGACCCGGGTTCCATTCCCGGTGACACAGTGGGTTAACACTGCTGTCTCACAGCGCCAGGGACCCGGGTTCCATTCCCGGTGACACAGTGGGTTAGCAATGCTGTCTCACAGTGTCAGGGACCCGGGCACCATTCCCGGTGACACAGTGGGTTAGCACTGCTCCCTCACAGTGTCAGGGAAACGGGTTCCATTCCCGGTGACACAGTGGGTTAGCACTGCTGTCTTACAGTGTTAGGGACCCGGGTTCCATTCCCGGTGACACAGTGGGTTAGAATTGATGTCTCACAGCGCCAGGGACCCGGGATCCATTCCCAGTGACACAGTGGGTTAGCACTGCTGTCTCACAGTTGCAGGGACCCGGGTTCCATTCCCGGTGACACTGTGGGTCAGCAATGCTGTCTCACAGTGCCAGGGACCCGGGTTCCATTCCCAGTGACACAGTGGGTTAGCACTGCTGTCTCACAGCGCCAGGGACCCGGGTTCCATTCCCGGTGACACAGTGGGTTAGCACTGATGTCTCACAGTGCCAGGGACACGGGTTCCATTCCCGGTGACACAGTGGGTTAGCACTGCTGTCTCACAGCGCCAGGGACCCGGGTTCCATTCCCTGTGACACAGTGGGTTAGCACTGCAGTCTCACAGCGCCAGGGACCCGGGTTCCATTCCCGGTGACACAGTGGGTTAGCACTGCTGTCTCACAGCGCCAGGGACCCGGGTTCCATTCCCGGTGACACAGTGGGTTAGCATTGCTGTCTCACAGCGCCAGGGACCTGGGTTCCATTCCCGGTGACACAGTGGGTTAGCACTGCTGTCTCACAGTGCCAGGGACCTGGGTTCCATTCCCGGTGACACAGTGGGTTAGCACTGCTGTCTCACAGTGCCAGGGACCCGGGTTCCATTCCCGGTGACACAGTGGGTTAGCACTGCTGCCTCACAGTCCCAGGGTCCCGGGTTCCATTCCCGGTGACACAGTGGGTTAGCGCCGCTGCCTCACAGTGCCAGGGACCTGGGTTCCATTCCCGGTGACACAGTGGGTTAGCACTGCTGTCTCACAGTGCCAGGGACCCGGGTTCCATTCCCGGTGACACAGTGGGTTAGCACTGCTGCCTCACAGCGCCAGGGACCCGGGTTCCATTCCCGGTGACACAGTGGGTTAGCACTGCTGTCTCACAGTGCCAGGGACCCGGGTTCCATTCCCGGTGACACAGTGGGTTAGCACTGCTGCCTCACAGTGCCAGGGACCCGGGTTCCATTCCCGGTGACACAGTGGGTTAGTGCTGCTGTCTCACAGTCCCAGGGACCCGGGTTCCATTCCCAGTGACACAGTGGGTTAGCACTGCTGCCTCACAGTCCCAGGGACCCTGGTTCCTTTCCCGGTGACACAGTGGGTTAGCGCTGCTGTCTCAAAGCGCCAGGGTCCCGGGTTCCATTCCCGGTGACACAGTGGGTTAGCACTGCTGCCCCACAGTGCCAGGGACCCGGGTTCCATTCCCGGTGACACAGTGCTTTAGCACTGCTGTCTCACAGTCCCAGGGAGCCAGGTTCCATTCCCGGTGACACAGTGGGTTAGCACTGCTGCCTCACAGTCCCAGGGACCCGGGTTCCATTCCCAGTGACACAGTGCGTTAGCACTGCTGCCTCACAGTCCCAGGGACCCGGGTTCCATCCCCAGTGACACAGTGGGTTAGCACTGCTGCCAAACAGTCCCAGGGACCCGGGTCCCATTCCCGGTGACACAGTGCGTTAGCACTGCTGCCTCACAGTGCCAGGGACCCGGGTTCCATTCCCGGTGACACAGCGGGTTAGCGCTGCTGTCTCACAGTCTCAGGGAGCCGGGATCCATTCCCGGTGACACAGGGGGTTAGCACTGATGCCTCACAGTCCCAGGGACCCGGGTACCGTTCCCGGTGACACAGTGGGTTAGCACTGCTGCCTCACAGTGCCAGGGACACGTTTTCGATTCCAGTTGACACAGTGGGTTAGCACTGCTGTCTCACAGTCCCAGGGACCGGGTTCCATTCCCGGTGACACAGTGGATTAGCACTGCTGTCTCATAGTCCCAGGGACCCGGGTTCCATTCCCGGTGAAACAGTGGGTTAGCACTGCTGTCTCACAGTGCCAGGGACCCGGGTTCCATTCCCAGTGACACAGTGGGTTACCACTGCTGTCTCACAGTCCCAGGGAAGCGGGTTCCATTCCCGGTGACACAGTGGGTTAGCACTGCTGTCTCACAGTGCCAGGGACCCTGGTTCCATTCCCGGTGACACAGTGGGTTAGCCCTGCTGTCTCACAGCGCCAGGGACCCGGGTTCCATTCCCTGTGACACAGTGGGTTAGCACTGCTGTCTAACAGTGCCAGGGCCCCGGGTTCCATTCCCTGTGACACAGTGGGTTAGCACTGCTGTCTCACAGTGCCAGGGACCCGGGTTCCATTCCCGGTGACACAGTGGGTTAGCACTGCTGTCTCACAGTCCTAGGGACCCGGGTTCCATTCCCGGTGACACAGTGGGTTAGCACTGCTGTCTCACAGTGTCAGGGACCCGGGCTCCATTCCCGGTGACACAGTGGGTTAGCACTGCTGCCTCACAGTGTCAGGGAAACGGGTTCCATTCCCGGTGACACAGTGGGTTAGCACTGCTGTCTTACAGTGTCAGGGACCCGGGTTCCATTCCCGGTGACACAGTGGGTTAGCACTGATGTCTCACAGCGCCAGGGACCCGGGTTCCATTCCCGGTGACACAGTGGGTTAGCACTGTTGTCTTACACTGTCAGGGACCCGGGTTCCATTCCCGGTGACACAGTGGGTTAGAATTGATGTCTCACAGCGCCAGGGACCCGGGTTCCATTCCCGGTGACACAGTGGGTTAGCACAGAAGTCTCACAGTGCCAGGGACCCGGGATCCATTCCCAGTGACACAGTGCGTTAGCGCTGCTGTCTCACAGCACCAGGGACCCGGGTTCCATTCCCGGTGACACAGTGGGTTAGCACTGCTGTCTCACAGTTGCAGGGACCCGGGTTCCATTCCCGGTGACACAGTGGGTCAGCAATGCTGTCTCACAGTGCCAGGGACCCGGGTTCCATTCCCAGTGACACAGTGGGTTAGCACTGCTGTCTCACAGCACCAGGGACCCGGGTTCCATTCCCGGTGACACAGTGGGTTAGCGCTGCTGTCTCAAAGCGCCAGGGTCCCGGGTTCCATTCCCGGTGACACAGTGGGTTAGCACTGCTGCCCCACAGTGCCAGGGACCCGGGTTCCATTCCCGGTGACACAGTGCTTTAGCACTGCTGTCTCACAGTCCCAGGGAGCCAGGTTCCATTCCCGGTGACACAGTGGGTTAGCACTGCTGCCTCACAGTCCCAGGGACCCGGGTTCCATTCCCAGTGACACAGTGCGTTAGCACTGCTGCCTCACAGTCCCAGGGACCCGGGTTCCATCCCCAGTGACACAGTGGGTGAGCACTGCTGCCAAACAGTCCCAGGGACCCGGGTCCCATTCCCAGTGACATAGTGCGTTAGCACTGCTGCCTCACAGTGCCAGGGACCCGGGTTCCATTCCCGGTGACACAGCGGGTTAGCGCTGCTGTCTCACAGTCTCAGGGAGCCGGGATCCATTCCCGGTGATACAGGGGGTTAGCACTGATGCCTCACAGTCCCAGGGACCCGGGTACCGTTCCCGGTGACACAGTGGGTTAGCACTGCTGCCTCACAGTGCCAGGGACACGTTTTCGATTCCAGTTGACACAGTGGGTTAGCACTGCTGTCTCACAGTCCCAGGGACCGGGTTCCATTCCCGGTGACACAGTGGATTAGCACTGCTGTCTCATAGTCCCAGGGACCCGGGTTCCATTCCCGGTGAAACAGTGGGTTAGCACTGCTGTCTCACAGTGCCAGGGACCCGGGTTCCATTCCCAGTGACACAGTGGGTTACCACTGCTGTCTCACAGTCCCAGGGAAGCGGGTTCCATTCCCGGTGACACAGTGGGTTAGCACTGCTGCCCCACAGTGCCAGGGACCCGGGTTCCATTCCCGGTGACACAGTGCTTTAGCACTGCTGTCTCACAGTCCCAGGGAGCCAGGTTCCATTCCCGGTGACACAGTGGGTTAGCACTGCTGCCTCACAGTCCCAGGGACCCGGGTTCCATTCCCAGTGACACAGTGCGTTAGCACTGCTGCCTCACAGTCCCAGGGACCCGGGTTCCATCCCCAGTGACACAGTGGGTGAGCACTGCTGCCAAACAGTCCCAGGGACCCGGGTCCCATTCCCAGTGACATAGTGCGTTAGCACTGCTGCCTCACAGTGCCAGGGACCCGGGTTCCATTCCCGGTGACACAGCGGGTTAGCGCTGCTGTCTCACAGTCTCAGGGAGCCGGGATCCATTCCCGGTGATACAGGGGGTTAGCACTGATGCCTCACAGTCCCAGGGACCCGGGTACCGTTCCCGGTGACACAGTGGGTTAGCACTGCTGCCTCACAGTGCCAGGGACACGTTTTCGATTCCAGTTGACACAGTGGGTTAGCACTGCTGTCTCACAGTCCCAGGGACCGGGTTCCATTCCCGGTGACACAGTGGATTAGCACTGCTGTCTCATAGTCCCAGGGACCCGGGTTCCATTCCCGGTGAAACAGTGGGTTAGCACTGCTGTCTCACATTGCCAGGGACCCGGGTTCCATTCCCAGTGACACAGTGGGTTACCACTGCTGTCTCACAGTCCCAGGGAAGCGGGTTCCATTCCCGGTGACACAGTGGGTTAGCACTGCTGTCTCACAGTGCCAGGGACCCTGGTTCCATTCCCGGTGACACAGTGGGTTAGCCCTGCTGTCTCACAGCGCCAGGGACCCGGGTTCCATTCCCTGTGACACAGTGGGTTAGCACTGCTGTCTAACAGTGCCAGGGCCCCGGGTTCCATTCCCTGTGACACAGTGGGTTAGCACTGCTGTCTCACAGTGTCAGGGACCCGGGCTCCATTCCCGGTGACACAGTGGGTTAGCACTGCTGTCTCACAGTGTCAGGGACCCGGGCTCCATTCCCGGTGACACAGTGGGTTAGCACTGCTGCCTCACAGTGTCAGGGAAACGGGTTCCATTCCCGGTGACACAGTGGGTTAGCACTGCTGTCTTACAGTGTCAGGGACCCGGGTTCCATTCCCGTTGACACAGTGGGTTAGCACTGTTGTCTTACAGTGTCAGGGACCCGGGTTCCATTCCCGGTGACACAGTGGGTTAGAATTGATGTCTCACAGCGCCAGGGACCCGGGTTCCATTCCCGGTGACACAGTGGGTTAGCACAGAAGTCTCACAGTGCCAGGGACCCGGGATCCATTCCCAGTGACACAGTGCGTTAGCGCTGCTGTCTCACAGCACCAGGGACCCGGGTTCCATTCCCGGTGGCACAGTGGGTTAGCACTGCTGTCTCACAGTTGCAGGGACCCGGGTTCCATTCCCGGTGACACAGTGGGTTAGCACAGAAGTCTCACAGTGCCAGGGACCCGGGATCCATTCCCAGTGACACAGTGCGTTAGCGCTGCTGTCTCACAGCACCAGGGACCCGGGTTCCATTCCCGGTGGCACAGTGGGTTAGCACTGCTGTCTCACAGTTGCAGGGACCCGGGTTCCATTCCCGGTGACACAGTGGGTCAGCAATGCTGTCTCACAGTGCCAGGGACCCTGGTTCCATTCCCAGTGACACAGTGCGTTAGCGCTGCTGTCTCACAGCACCAGGGACCCGGGTTCCATTCCCGGTGGCACAGTGGGTTAGCACTGCTGTCTCACAGTTGCAGGGACCCGGGTTCCATTCCCGCTGACACAGTGGGTTAGCACTGCTGTCTCACAGTGCCAGGGACCCGGATTCCATTCCCGGTGACACAGTGGGTTAGCACTGCTGTCTCACAGAGCCAGGGACCCGGGTTCCATTCCCGGTGACACAGTGGGTTAGCACTGCTGTCTCACAGTCCCAGGGACTCGGGTTCCATTCCCGGTGACACAGTGGGTTAGCACTGCTGCCTCACAGTGCTAGGGACCCGGGTTCCATTCCCGGTGACACAGTGGGTTAGTGCTGCTGTCTCACAGTCCCAGGGACCCGGGTTCCATTCCCGGTGACACAGTGGGTTAGTGCTGCTGTCTCACTGCGCCAGGGACCCGGGTTCCATTCCCGGTGACACAGTGGGTTAGCGCTGCTGTCTCACAGCGCCAGGGTCCCGGGTTCCATTCCCGGTGACACAGTGGGTTAGCACTGCTGCCTCACATTCCCAGGGACCCGGGTTTATTTCGCAGTGACACAGTGCGTTAGCACTGCTGCCTCACAGTCCCAGGGACCCGGGTTTATTTCGCAGTGACACAGTGCGTTAGCACTGCTGCCTCACAGTCCCAGGGACCCGGGTTCCATCCCCAGTGACACAGTGGGTGAGCACTGCTGCCTCACAGTGCCAGGGACCCGGGTTCCATTCCCGGTGACACAGCGGGTTAGCGCTGCTGTCTCACAGTCTCAGGGACCCGGGATCCATTCCCGGTGACACAGGGGGTTAGCACTGATGCCTCACAGTCCCAGGGACCCGGGTACCATTCCCGGTGACACAGTGGGTTAGCACTGCTGTCTCACAGTGCCAGGGACCCGGGTTCCATTCCCGGTGACACAGTGGGTTAGCACTGCTGCCTCACAGTGCCAGGGACACGTTTTCGATTCCCGTTGACACAGTGGGTTAGCACTGCTGTCTCACGGTCCCGGGACCCGGGTTCCATTCCCGGTGACACAGTGGGTTAGCACTGCTGTCTCACAGTCCCAGGGAAGCGGGTTCCATTCCCGGTGACACAGTGGGTTAGCACTGCTGTCTCACAGTGCCAGGGACCCTGGTTCCATTCCCGGTGACACAGTCGGTTAGCCCTGCTGTCTCACAGCGCCAGGGACCCGGGTTCCATTCCCTGTGACACAGTGGGTTAGCACTGCTGTCTCACAGTGCCAGGGACCCGGGTTCCATTCCCTGTGACACAGTGGGTTAGCACTGCTGTCTCACAGCGCCAGGGACCCGGGTTCCATTTCCTGTGACACAGTGGGTTAGCACTGCTGTCTCACAGCGCCAGGGACCCGGGTTCCATTCCCGGTGACACAGTGGGTTAGCACTGCTGCCTCACAGCGCCAGGGAAACGGGTTCCATTCCCGGTGACACAGTGGGTTAGCACTGCTGTCTTACAGTGTCAGGGACCCGGGTTCCATTCCCGGTGACACAGTGGGTTAGCACTGATGTCTCACAGCGCCCGGGACCCGGGTTCCATTCCCGGTGACACAGTGGGTTAGCACTGCTGCCTCACAGTCCCAGGGACCCGGGTTCCATTCCCGGTGACACAGTGGGTTAGCACAGCAGTCTCACAGTGCCAGGGACCCGGGATCCATTCCCAGTGACACAGTGGGTTAGCACTGCTGTCTCACAGCACCAGGGACCCGGGTTCCATTCCCGGTGACACAGTGGGTTAGCACTGCTGTCTCACAGTGCCAGGGACCCGGGATCCATTCCCAGTGACACAGTGGGTTAGCACTGCTGTCTCACAGTGCCAGGGACCCGGGTTCCATTCCCAGTGACACAGTGGGTTAGCACTGCTGTCTCACAGCGCTAGGGACCCGGGTTCCATTCCCGGTGACACAGTGGGTTAGCACTGCTGTCTCACAGTCCCACGGACCCGGTTTCCATTCCCGGTGACACAGTGGGTTAGCACTGCTGCCTCACAGCGCCAGGGACCCGGGTACCATTCCCGGTGACACAGTGGGTTAGCACTGCTGTCTCACAACGCCAGGGACCCGGGTTCCATTCCCGGGGACACAGTGGGTTAGCACTGCTGTCTCACAGTTCCAGGAACCCGGTTTCCATTCCCGGTGACACAGTAGGTTAGCACTGCTGTCTCACAGTGCCAGGGACCCGGGTTCCATTCCCGGTGACACAGTAGGTTAGCACTGCTGTCTCACCGTGTCAGGGACCCGGGTTCCATTCCTTGTGACATAGTGGGTTAGCACTTCTGTCTCACAGTCCCAGGAACCCGGTTTCCATTCCCGGTGACACAGTAGGTTTGCACTGCTGTCTCACAGCGCCAGGGCCGCGGGTTCCATTCCCGGTGTCACAGTGGGTTAGCACTGCTGTCTCACAGTGTCAGGGACCCGGGTTCCATTCCTTGTGACATAGTGGGTTTGCGCTGCTGTCTCCCATCGCCAGGGACCCGGGTTCCATTCCCGGTGACACAGTGGGTTAGCTCTGCTGTCTCACATCGCCAGGGACCCGGGTTCCATTCCCGGTGACACAGTGGGTTAGCTCTGCTGTCTCACAGTGCCAGGGACCCGGGTTCCATTCCCGGTGACACAGTGGGTTAGCGCTGCTGTCTCACAGCGCCAGGGACCCGGGTTCCATTCCCGGTGACACAGTGGGTTAGCACTGCTGTCTCACAGTCCCAGGGACCCAGGTTCCATTCCCGGTGACACAGTGGGTTAGCACTGCTGCCTCACAATCCCAGGGACCCGGGTTCCATTCCCAGTGACACAGTGGGTTAGCACTGCTGCCAAACAGTCCCAGGGACCCGGGTCCCATTCCCAGTGACACAGTGCGTTAGCACTGCTGCCTCACAGTGCCAGGGACCCGGGTTCCATTCCCGGTGACACAGCGGGTTAGCACTGCTGTCTCACAGTGTCAGGGACCCGGGATCCATTCCCGGTGACACAGGGGGTTAGCACTGATGCCTCACAGTCCCAGGGACCCGGGTACCATTCCCGGTGACACAGTGGGTTAGCACTGCTGCCTCACAGTGCCAGGGACACGTTTTCGATTCCCGTTGACACAGTGGGTTAGCACTGCTGTCTCACAGTCCCAAGGACCCGGGTTCCATTCCCGCTGACACAGTGGGTTAGCACAGCTATCTCACAGTGCCAGGGACCCGGATTCCATTCCCAGTGACACAGTGGGTTAGCACTGCTGTCTCACTGTCCCAGGGACCCGGGTTCCATTCCCAGTGACACAGTGGGTTACCACTGCTGTCTCACAGTCCCAGGGAAGCGGGTTCCATTCCCGGTGACACAGTGGGTTAGCACTGCTGTCTCACAGTGCCAGGGACCCTGGTTCCATTCCCGGTGTCACAGTGGGTTAGCCCTGCTGTCTCACAGCGCCAGGGACCCGGGTTCCATTCCCTGTGACACAGTGGGTTAGCACTGCTGTCTCACAGTGCCAGGGACCCGGGTTCCATTCCCTGTGACACAGTGGGTTAGCACTGCTGTCTCACAGCGCCAGGGACCCGGGTTCCATTTCCTGTGACACAGTGGGTTAGCACTGCTGTCTCACAGTCCTAGGGACCCGGGTTCCATTCCCGGTGACACAGTGGGTTAACACTGCTGTCTCACAGCGCCAGGGACCCGGGTTCCATTCCCGGTGACACAGTGGGTTAGCAATGCTGTCTCACAGTGTCAGGGACCCGGGCACCATTCCCGGTGACACAGTGGGTTAGCACTGCTCCCTCACAGTGTCAGGGAAACGGGTTCCATTCCCGGTGACACAGTGGGTTAGCACTGCTGTCTTACAGTGTTAGGGACCCGGGTTCCATTCCCGGTGACACAGTGGGTTAGAATTGATGTCTCACAGCGCCAGGGACCCGGGATCCATTCCCAGTGACACAGTGGGTTAGCACTGCTGTCTCACAGTTGCAGGGACCCGGGTTCCATTCCCGGTGACACTGTGGGTCAGCAATGCTGTCTCACAGTGCCAGGGACCCGGGTTCCATTCCCAGTGACACAGTGGGTTAGCACTGCTGTCTCACAGCGCCAGGGACCCGGGTTCCATTCCCGGTGACACAGTGGGTTAGCACTGATGTCTCACAGTGCCAGGGACACGGGTTCCATTCCCGGTGACACAGTGGGTTAGCACTGCTGTCTCACAGCGCCAGGGACCCGGGTTCCATTCCCTGTGACACAGTGGGTTAGCACTGCAGTCTCACAGCGCCAGGGACCCGGGTTCCATTCCCGGTGACACAGTGGGTTAGCACTGCTGTCTCACAGCGCCAGGGACCCGGGTTCCATTCCCGGTGACACAGTGGGTTAGCATTGCTGTCTCACAGCGCCAGGGACCTGGGTTCCATTCCCGGTGACACAGTGGGTTAGCACTGCTGTCTCACAGTGCCAGGGACCTGGGTTCCATTCCCGGTGACACAGTGGGTTAGCACTGCTGTCTCACAGTGCCAGGGACCCGGGTTCCATTCCCGGTGACACAGTGGGTTAGCACTGCTGCCTCACAGTCCCAGGGTCCCGGGTTCCATTCCCGGTGACACAGTGGGTTAGCGCCGCTGCCTCACAGTGCCAGGGACCTGGGTTCCATTCCCGGTGACACAGTGGGTTAGCACTGCTGTCTCACAGTGCCAGGGACCCGGGTTCCATTCCCGGTGACACAGTGGGTTAGCACTGCTGCCTCACAGCGCCAGGGACCCGGGTTCCATTCCCGGTGACACAGTGGGTTAGCACTGCTGTCTCACAGTGCCAGGGACCCGGGTTCCATTCCCGGTGACACAGTGGGTTAGCACTGCTGCCTCACAGTGCCAGGGACCCGGGTTCCATTCCCGGTGACACAGTGGGTTAGTGCTGCTGTCTCACAGTCCCAGGGACCCGGGTTCCATTCCCAGTGACACAGTGGGTTAGCACTGCTGCCTCACAGTCCCAGGGACCCTGGTTCCTTTCCCGGTGACACAGTGGGTTAGCGCTGCTGTCTCAAAGCGCCAGGGTCCCGGGTTCCATTCCCGGTGACACAGTGGGTTAGCACTGCTGCCCCACAGTGCCAGGGACCCGGGTTCCATTCCCGGTGACACAGTGCTTTAGCACTGCTGTCTCACAGTCCCAGGGAGCCAGGTTCCATTCCCGGTGACACAGTGGGTTAGCACTGCTGCCTCACAGTCCCAGGGACCCGGGTTCCATTCCCAGTGACACAGTGCGTTAGCACTGCTGCCTCACAGTCCCAGGGACCCGGGTTCCATCCCCAGTGACACAGTGGGTTAGCACTGCTGCCAAACAGTCCCAGGGACCCGGGTCCCATTCCCGGTGACACAGTGCGTTAGCACTGCTGCCTCACAGTGCCAGGGACCCGGGTTCCATTCCCGGTGACACAGCGGGTTAGCGCTGCTGTCTCACAGTCTCAGGGAGCCGGGATCCATTCCCGGTGACACAGGGGGTTAGCACTGATGCCTCACAGTCCCAGGGACCCGGGTACCGTTCCCGGTGACACAGTGGGTTAGCACTGCTGCCTCACAGTGCCAGGGACACGTTTTCGATTCCAGTTGACACAGTGGGTTAGCACTGCTGTCTCACAGTCCCAGGGACCGGGTTCCATTCCCGGTGACACAGTGGATTAGCACTGCTGTCTCATAGTCCCAGGGACCCGGGTTCCATTCCCGGTGAAACAGTGGGTTAGCACTGCTGTCTCACAGTGCCAGGGACCCGGGTTCCATTCCCAGTGACACAGTGGGTTACCACTGCTGTCTCACAGTCCCAGGGAAGCGGGTTCCATTCCCGGTGACACAGTGGGTTAGCACTGCTGTCTCACAGTGCCAGGGACCCTGGTTCCATTCCCGGTGACACAGTGGGTTAGCCCTGCTGTCTCACAGCGCCAGGGACCCGGGTTCCATTCCCTGTGACACAGTGGGTTAGCACTGCTGTCTAACAGTGCCAGGGCCCCGGGTTCCATTCCCTGTGACACAGTGGGTTAGCACTGCTGTCTCACAGTGCCAGGGACCCGGGTTCCATTCCCGGTGACACAGTGGGTTAGCACTGCTGTCTCACAGTCCTAGGGACCCGGGTTCCATTCCCGGTGACACAGTGGGTTAGCACTGCTGTCTCACAGTGTCAGGGACCCGGGCTCCATTCCCGGTGACACAGTGGGTTAGCACTGCTGCCTCACAGTGTCAGGGAAACGGGTTCCATTCCCGGTGACACAGTGGGTTAGCACTGCTGTCTTACAGTGTCAGGGACCCGGGTTCCATTCCCGGTGACACAGTGGGTTAGCACTGATGTCTCACAGCGCCAGGGACCCGGGTTCCATTCCCGGTGACACAGTGGGTTAGCACTGTTGTCTTACACTGTCAGGGACCCGGGTTCCATTCCCGGTGACACAGTGGGTTAGAATTGATGTCTCACAGCGCCAGGGACCCGGGTTCCATTCCCGGTGACACAGTGGGTTAGCACAGAAGTCTCACAGTGCCAGGGACCCGGGATCCATTCCCAGTGACACAGTGCGTTAGCGCTGCTGTCTCACAGCACCAGGGACCCGGGTTCCATTCCCGGTGACACAGTGGGTTAGCACTGCTGTCTCACAGTTGCAGGGACCCGGGTTCCATTCCCGGTGACACAGTGGGTCAGCAATGCTGTCTCACAGTGCCAGGGACCCGGGTTCCATTCCCAGTGACACAGTGGGTTAGCACTGCTGTCTCACAGCACCAGGGACCCGGGTTCCATTCCCGGTGACACAGTGGGTTAGCGCTGCTGTCTCAAAGCGCCAGGGTCCCGGGTTCCATTCCCGGTGACACAGTGGGTTAGCACTGCTGCCCCACAGTGCCAGGGACCCGGGTTCCATTCCCGGTGACACAGTGCTTTAGCACTGCTGTCTCACAGTCCCAGGGAGCCAGGTTCCATTCCCGGTGACACAGTGGGTTAGCACTGCTGCCTCACAGTCCCAGGGACCCGGGTTCCATTCCCAGTGACACAGTGCGTTAGCACTGCTGCCTCACAGTCCCAGGGACCCGGGTTCCATCCCCAGTGACACAGTGGGTGAGCACTGCTGCCAAACAGTCCCAGGGACCCGGGTCCCATTCCCAGTGACATAGTGCGTTAGCACTGCTGCCTCACAGTGCCAGGGACCCGGGTTCCATTCCCGGTGACACAGCGGGTTAGCGCTGCTGTCTCACAGTCTCAGGGAGCCGGGATCCATTCCCGGTGATACAGGGGGTTAGCACTGATGCCTCACAGTCCCAGGGACCCGGGTACCGTTCCCGGTGACACAGTGGGTTAGCACTGCTGCCTCACAGTGCCAGGGACACGTTTTCGATTCCAGTTGACACAGTGGGTTAGCACTGCTGTCTCACAGTCCCAGGGACCGGGTTCCATTCCCGGTGACACAGTGGATTAGCACTGCTGTCTCATAGTCCCAGGGACCCGGGTTCCATTCCCGGTGAAACAGTGGGTTAGCACTGCTGTCTCACAGTGCCAGGGACCCGGGTTCCATTCCCAGTGACACAGTGGGTTACCACTGCTGTCTCACAGTCCCAGGGAAGCGGGTTCCATTCCCGGTGACACAGTGGGTTAGCACTGCTGCCCCACAGTGCCAGGGACCCGGGTTCCATTCCCGGTGACACAGTGCTTTAGCACTGCTGTCTCACAGTCCCAGGGAGCCAGGTTCCATTCCCGGTGACACAGTGGGTTAGCACTGCTGCCTCACAGTCCCAGGGACCCGGGTTCCATTCCCAGTGACACAGTGCGTTAGCACTGCTGCCTCACAGTCCCAGGGACCCGGGTTCCATCCCCAGTGACACAGTGGGTGAGCACTGCTGCCAAACAGTCCCAGGGACCCGGGTCCCATTCCCAGTGACATAGTGCGTTAGCACTGCTGCCTCACAGTGCCAGGGACCCGGGTTCCATTCCCGGTGACACAGCGGGTTAGCGCTGCTGTCTCACAGTCTCAGGGAGCCGGGATCCATTCCCGGTGATACAGGGGGTTAGCACTGATGCCTCACAGTCCCAGGGACCCGGGTACCGTTCCCGGTGACACAGTGGGTTAGCACTGCTGCCTCACAGTGCCAGGGACACGTTTTCGATTCCAGTTGACACAGTGGGTTAGCACTGCTGTCTCACAGTCCCAGGGACCGGGTTCCATTCCCGGTGACACAGTGGATTAGCACTGCTGTCTCATAGTCCCAGGGACCCGGGTTCCATTCCCGGTGAAACAGTGGGTTAGCACTGCTGTCTCACATTGCCAGGGACCCGGGTTCCATTCCCAGTGACACAGTGGGTTACCACTGCTGTCTCACAGTCCCAGGGAAGCGGGTTCCATTCCCGGTGACACAGTGGGTTAGCACTGCTGTCTCACAGTGCCAGGGACCCTGGTTCCATTCCCGGTGACACAGTGGGTTAGCCCTGCTGTCTCACAGCGCCAGGGACCCGGGTTCCATTCCCTGTGACACAGTGGGTTAGCACTGCTGTCTAACAGTGCCAGGGCCCCGGGTTCCATTCCCTGTGACACAGTGGGTTAGCACTGCTGTCTCACAGTGTCAGGGACCCGGGCTCCATTCCCGGTGACACAGTGGGTTAGCACTGCTGTCTCACAGTGTCAGGGACCCGGGCTCCATTCCCGGTGACACAGTGGGTTAGCACTGCTGCCTCACAGTGTCAGGGAAACGGGTTCCATTCCCGGTGACACAGTGGGTTAGCACTGCTGTCTTACAGTGTCAGGGACCCGGGTTCCATTCCCGTTGACACAGTGGGTTAGCACTGTTGTCTTACAGTGTCAGGGACCCGGGTTCCATTCCCGGTGACACAGTGGGTTAGAATTGATGTCTCACAGCGCCAGGGACCCGGGTTCCATTCCCGGTGACACAGTGGGTTAGCACAGAAGTCTCACAGTGCCAGGGACCCGGGATCCATTCCCAGTGACACAGTGCGTTAGCGCTGCTGTCTCACAGCACCAGGGACCCGGGTTCCATTCCCGGTGGCACAGTGGGTTAGCACTGCTGTCTCACAGTTGCAGGGACCCGGGTTCCATTCCCGGTGACACAGTGGGTCAGCAATGCTGTCTCACAGTGCCAGGGACCCTGGTTCCATTCCCAGTGACACAGTGGGTTAGCACTGCTGTCTCACAGCACCAGGGACCCGGGTTCCATTCCCGGTGACACAGTGTGTTAGCACTGCTGTCTCACAGTGCCAGTTACCCGGGTTCCATTCCCAGTGACACAGTGGGTTAGCACTGCTGTCTCACAGCTCCAGGGACCCGGGTTCCATTCCCGGTGACACAGTGGGTTAGCACTGCTGTCTCACAGCTCCAGGGACCCGGGTTCCATTCCCGGTGACACAGTGGGTTAGCACTGCTGCCTCACAGCGCCAGGGACCCGGGTACCATTCATAAGAACATAAGAACATAAGAACATAAGAAATAGGAGCAGGAGTAGGCCATCTGACCCTTCGAGCCTGCCCCGCCATTCAATAAGATCATGGCTGATCTGTCGTGACTCAGCTCCACCTTCCCGCCCTCTCCCCATAACCCTTAATCCCTTCTCTTATCAAAAACCCATCAACCCGTTTCTTAAAAATATTTAGCGAGGCAGCCTCCACCACTTCAACGGGCAGAGAATTCCAGAGATTCACCACCCTTTGAGTGAAGAAGTTCCTCCTCAACTCTGTTCTAAACCGCCCCCCCTTTATCTTGAGGCTGTGCCCCCTAGTCCTAATGTCTTTTTTGAGCGGGAACAGTCTCTCCACCTCTATCCTATCCATCCCATTCATCATCTTATACGTCTCAATGAGATCTCCCCTCATTCTTCTAAACTCTAACGAGTACAAGCCTAGTTTATTCAGCCTCTCCTCATAGCTCAATCCCCTCAACTCCGGTATCAGCCGAGTAAACCTCCTCTGCACTCCCTCCAGGGCCAAAACATCCTTGCGCAGGTGCGGCGCCCAAAACTGCACACAGTACTCCAGCTGCGGCCTCACCAATGCCCTATACAGCTGCAGCAAGACCTCCCTACTTTTATATTCAATCCCCTTCGCTATGAAGGCCAGCATCCCATTCGCCTTCCTGACCACCTGCTGCACCTGCAAGCTGGGTTTTTGCGACTCATGCACAAGGACCCCGAGGTCCCTCTGCACCGTCGCCTGCTGCAGTTTTTCGCCCCGTAAGTAATAGTCCTTCCTACCATTCCTCCTACCAAAGTGGACCACCTCACACTTGCCAACATTAAATTCCATTTGCCATTTCCTGGCCCATTCGCCCAGCCTATCTAGATCCTTCTGCAGACTCTCCACACCCTCCGCACAATTTGCCTTTCCCCCAATCTTGGTGTCATCAGCAAATTTCGACACCCTGCACTCGGTTCCCTCCTCCAGATCATCTATATAAATGGTAAATAGCTGAGGCCCCAGCACCGACCCCTGGGGCACCCCACTAGTCACCAACCGCCAATCCGAATAGCATCCATTGACCCCCACTCTCTGCCTCCTATTTGACAACCAATCCTCTATCCACGCTAACACCCTACCCCCAACTCCATGTCCCCTGACCTTCTGCAATAACCTCTTGTGAGGTACCTTGTCAAACGCCTTCTGAAAATCCAGAAAGACCACATCCACCGGCTCTCCTCCATCCACTGCCCTAGACACATCCTCATAGAACTCCAGTAAATTTGTCAGACACGACTTCCCTTTAATGAAACCGTGTTGCGTCCGCCCTATCAAGCAATTCCCCTCAAGATGCCTCGCTATTTCCTCCTTAATGACGGTTTCTAACATTTTACCTACCACAGACGTTAAACTAACCGGCCTATAATTCCCCGCCTTTTGCCTGGCACCCTTCTTAAACAACGGCGTAACATTCCCGGTGACACAGTGGGTTAGCACAGCTGTCTCACAGCGCCAGGGACCCGGGTTCCATTCCCGGGGACACAGTGGGTTAGCACTGCTGTCTCACAGTTCCAGGAACCCGGTTTCCATTCCCGGTGACACAGTAGGTTAGCACTGCTGTCTCACAGTGCCAGGGACCCGGGTTCCATTCTCGGTGACACAGTGGGTTTGCGCTGCTGTCTCTCAGCGCCAGGGACCCGGGTTCCACTCCTTGTGACATAGTGGGTTAGCTTTGCTGTCTCACAGCGCCAGGGACCCGGATTCCATCCCCGGTGACATAGTGGGTTAGCACTGCTGTGTCACAGTCCCAGGGACCCGGGTTCCATTCCCGGTGACACAGTGGGATAGCACTGCTGTCTCACAGTGCCAGGGACCTGGGTTCCATTCCCGGTGACACAGTGGGTCAGCAATGCTGTCTCACAGTGCCAGGGACCCGGGTTCCATTCCCAGTGACACAGTGGGTTAGCACTGCTGTCTCACAGCGCCAGGGACCCGGGTTCCATTCCCGGTGACACAGTGGGTTAGCACTGCTGTCTCACAGTGCCAGGGACCCGGATTCCATTCCCGGTGACACAGTGGGTTAGCACTGCTGTCTCACAGCGCCAGGGACCCGGGTTCCATTCCCTGTGACACAGTGGGTTAGCACTGCAGTCTCACAGCGCCAGGGACCCGGGTTCCATTCCCGGTGACACAGTGGGTTAGCACTGCTGTCTCACAGCGCCAGGGACCCGGGTTCCATTCCCGGTGACACAGTGGGTTAGCATTGCTGTCTCACAGCGCCAGGGACCTGGGTTCCATTCCCGGTGACACAGTGGGTTAGCACTGCTGTCTCACAGTGCCAGGGACCTGGGTTCCATTCCCGGTGACACAGTGGGTTAGCACTGCTGTCTCACAGTGCCAGGGACCCGGGTTCCATTCCCGGTGACACAGTGGGTTAGCACTGCTGCCTCACAGTCCCAGGGTCCCGGGTTCCATTCCCGGTGACACAGTGGGTTAGCGCCGCTGCCTCACAGTGCCAGGGACCTGGGTTCCATTCCCGGTGACACAGTGGGTTAGCACTGCTGTCACACAGTGCCAGGGACCCGGGTTCCATTCCCGGTGACACAGTGGGTTAGCACTGCTGCCTCACAGCGCCAGGGACCAGGGTTCCATTCCCGGTGACACAGTGGGTTAGCACTGCTGTCTCACAGTGCCAGGGACCCGGGTTCCATTCCCGGTGACACAGTGGGTTAGCACTGCTGCCTCACAGCGCCAGGGACCCGGGTTCCATTCCCGGTGACACAGTGGGTTAGCACAGAAGTCTCACAGTGCCAGGGACCCGGGATCCATTCCCAGTGACACAGTGCGTTAGCGCTGCTGTCTCACAGCACCAGGGACCCGGGTTCCATTCCCGGTGGCACAGTGGGTTAGCACTGCTGTCTCACAGTTGCAGGGACCCGGGTTCCATTCCCGGTGACACAGTGGGTCAGCAATGCTGTCTCACAGTGCCAGGGACCCTGGTTCCATTCCCAGTGACACAGTGGGTTAGCACTGCTGTCTCACAGCACCAGGGACCCGGGTTCCATTCCCGGTGACACAGTGGGTTAGCACTGCTGTCTCACAGTGCCAGTTACCCGGGTTCCATTCCCAGTGACACAGTGGGTTAGCACTGCTGTCTCACAGCGCCAGGGACCCGGGTTCCATTCCCGGTGACACAGTGGGTTAGCACTGCTGTCTCACAGTGCCAGGGACCCGGTTTCCATTCCTGATGACATAGTGGGTTAGCACTACTGTCTCACAGTCCCACGGACCCGGGTTCCATTCCCGGTGACACAGTGGGTTAGCACTGCTGTCTCACAGTGCCAGGGACCCGGTTTCCATTCCTGATGACATAGTGGGTTAGCACTACTGTCTCACAGTCCCACGGACCCGGTTTCCATTCCCAGTGACACAGTGGGTTAGCACTGCTGCCTCACAGCGCCAGGGACCCGGGTTCCATTCCCAGTGACACAGGGGGTTAGCACTGCTGCCTCACAGCGCCAGGGACCCGGGTACCATTCCCGGTGACACAGTGGGTTAGCACTGCTGTCTCACAGCGCCAGGGACCCGGGTTCCATTCCCGGGGACACAGTGGGTTAGCACTGCTGTCTCACAGTTCCAGGAACCCGGTTGCCATTCCCGGTGACACAGTAGGTTAGCACTGCTGTCTCACAGTGCCAGGGACCCGGGTTCCATTCTCGGTGACACAGTGGGTTTGCGCTGCTGTCTCCCAGCGCCAGGGACCCGGGTTCCACTCCTTGTGACATAGTGGGTTAGCTTTGCTGTCTCACAGCGCCAGGGACCCGGATTCCATTCCCGGTGACATAGTGGGTTAGCACTGCTGTGTCACAGTCCCAGGGACCCGGGTTCCATTCCCGGTGACACAGTGGGATAGCACTGCTGTCTCACAGTGCCAGGGACCTGGGTTCCATTCCCGGTGACACAGTGGGTCAGCAATGCTGTCTCACAGTGCCAGGGACCCGGGTTCCATTCCCAGTGACACAGTGGGTTAGCGCCGCTGCCTCACAGTGCCAGGGACCTGGGTTCCATTCCCGGTGACACAGTGGGTTAGCACTGCTGTCTCACAGTGCCAGGGACCCGGGTTCCATTCCCGGTGACACAGTGGGTTAGCACTGCTGCCTCACAGCGCCAGGGACCCGGGTTCCATTCCCGGTGACACAGTGGGTTAGCACTGCTGTCTCACAGTGCCAGGGACCCGGGTTCCATTCCCGGTGACACAGTGGGTTAGCACTGCTGCCTCACAGCGCCAGGGACCCGGGTTCCATTCCCGGTGACACAGTGGGTTAGCACTGCTGTCTCACAGCGCCAGGGACCCGGGTTCCATTCCCGGTGACACAGTGGGTTAGCACTGTTGCCTCACAGTGCCAGGGACCCGGGTTCCATTCCCGGTGACACAGTGGGTTAGTGCTGCTGTCTCACAGTCCCAGGGACCCGGGTTCCATTCCCGGTGACACAGTGGGTTAGCGCTGCTGTCTCACAGCGCCAGGGACCCTGGTTCCTTTCCCGGTGACACAGTGGGTTAGCGCTGCTGTCTCAAAGCGCCAGGGTCCCGGGTTCCATTCCCGGTGACACAGTGGGTTAGCACTGCTGCCCCACAGTGCCAGGGACCCGGGTTCCATTCCCGGTGACACAGTGCTTTAGCACTGCTGTCTCACAGTCCCAGGGAGCCAGGTTCCATTCCCGGTGACACAGTGGGTTAGCACTGCTGCCTCACAGTCCCAGGGACCCGGGTTCCATTCCCAGTGACACAGTGCGTTAGCACTGCTGCCTCACAGTCCCAGGGACCCGGGTTCCATCCCCAGTGACACAGTGGGTTAGCACTGCTGCCAAACAGTCCCAGGGACCCGGGTCCCATTCCCGGTGACACAGTGCGTTAGCACTGCTGCCTCACAGTGCCAGGGACCCGGGTTCCATTCCCGGTGACACAGCGGGTTAGCGCTGCTGTCTCACAGTCTCAGGGACCCGGGATCCATTCCCGGTGACACAGGGGGTTAGCACTGATGCCTCACAGTCCCAGGGACCCGGGTACCGTTCCCGGTGACACAGTGGGTTAGCACTGCTGCCTCACAGTGCCAGGGACACGTTTTCGATTCCAGTTGACACAGTGGGTTAGCACTGCTGTCTCACAGTCCCAGGGACCGGGTTCCATTCCCGGTGACACAGTGGATTAGCACTGCTGTCTCATAGTCCCAGGGACCCGGGTTCCATTCCCGGTGAAACAGTGGGTTAGCACTGCTGTCTCACAGTGCCAGGGACCCGGGTTCCATTCCCAGTGACACAGTGGGTTACCACTGCTGTCTCACAGTCCCAGGGAAGCGGGTTCCATTCCCGGTGACACAGTGGGTTAGCACTGCTGTCTCACAGTGCCAGGGACCCTGGTTCCATTCCCGGTGACACAGTGGGTTAGCCCTGCTGTCTCACAGCGCCAGGGACCCGGGTTCCATTCCCTGTGACACAGTGGGTTAGCACTGCTGTCTAACAGTGCCAGGGCCCCGGGTTCCATTCCCTGTGACACAGTGGGTTAGCACTGCTGTCTCACAGTGCCAGGGACCCGGGTTCCATTCCCGGTGACACAGTGGGATGGCACTGCTGTCTCACAGTCCTAGGGACCCGGGTTCCATTCCCGGTGACACAGTGGGTTAGCACTGCTGTCTCACAGTGTCAGGGACCCGGGCTCCATTCCCGGTGACACAGTGGGTTAGCACTGCTGCCTCATAGTGTCAGGGAAACGGGTTCCATTCCCGGTGACACAGTGGGTTAGCACTGCTGTCTTACAGTGTCAGGGACCCGGGTTCCATTCCCGGTGACACAGTGGGTTAGCACTGATGTCTCACAGCGCCAGGGACCCGGGTTCCATTCCCGGTGACACAGTGGGTTAGCACTGTTGTCTTACACTGTCAGGGACCCGGGTTCCATTCCCGGTGACACAGTGGGTTAGAATTGATGTCTCACAGCGCCAGGGACCCGGGTTCCATTCCCGGTGACACAGTGGGTTAGCACAGAAGTCTCACAGTGCCAGGGACCCGGGATCCATTCCCAGTGACACAGTGCGTTAGCGCTGCTGTCTCACAGCACCAGGGACCCGGGTTCCATTCCCGGTGACACAGTGGGTTAGCACTGCTGTCTCACAGTTGCAGGGACCCGGGTTCCATTCCCGGTGACACAGTGGGTTAGCACTGCTGTCTCACAGCACCAGGGACCCGGGTTCCATTCCCGGTGACACAGTGGGTTAGCGCTGCTGTCTCAAAGCGCCAGGGTCCCGGGTTCCATTCCCGGTGACACAGTGGGTTAGCACTGCTGCCCCACAGTGCCAGGGACCCGGGTTCCATTCCCGGTGACACAGTGCTTTAGCACTGCTGTCTCACAGTCCCAGGGAGCCAGGTTCCATTCCCGGTGACACAGTGGGTTAGCACTGCTGCCTCACAGTCCCAGGGACCCGGGTTCCATTCCCAGTGACACAGTGCGTTAGCACTGCTGCCTCACAGTCCCAGGGACCCGGGTTCCATCCCCAGTGACACAGTGGGTGAGCACTGCTGCCAAACAGTCCCAGGGACCCGGGTCCCATTCCCAGTGACATAGTGCGTTAGCACTGCTGCCTCACAGTGCCAGGGACCCGGGTTCCATTCCCGGTGACACAGCGGGTTAGCGCTGCTGTCTCACAGTCTCAGGGAGCCGGGATCCATTCCCGGTGATACAGGGGGTTAGCACTGATGCCTCACAGTCCCAGGGACCCGGGTACCGTTCCCGGTGACACAGTGGGTTAGCACTGCTGCCTCACAGTGCCAGGGACACGTTTTCGATTCCAGTTGACACAGTGGGTTAGCACTGCTGTCTCACAGTCCCAGGGACCGGGTTCCATTCCCGGTGACACAGTGGATTAGCACTGCTGTCTCATAGTCCCAGGGACCCGGGTTCCATTCCCGGTGAAACAGTGGGTTAGCACTGCTGTCTCACAGTGCCAGGGACCCGGGTTCCATTCCCAGTGACACAGTGGGTTACCACTGCTGTCTCACAGTCCCAGGGAAGCGGGTTCCATTCCCGGTGACACAGTGGGTTAGCACTGCTGTCTCACAGTGCCAGGGACCCTGGTTCCATTCCCGGTGACACAGTGGGTTAGCCCTGCTGTCTCACAGCGCCAGGGACCCGGGTTCCATTCCCTGTGACACAGTGGGTTAGCACTGCTGTCTAACAGTGCCAGGGCCCCGGGTTCCATTCCCTGTGACACAGTGGGTTAGCACTGCTGTCTCACAGTGTCAGGGACCCGGGCTCCATTCCCGGTGACACAGTGGGTTAGCACTGCTGTCTCACAGTGTCAGGGACCCGGGCTCCATTCCCGGTGACACAGTGGGTTAGCACTGCTGCCTCACAGTGTCAGGGAAACGGGTTCCATTCCCGGTGACACAGTGGGTTAGCACTGCTGTCTTACAGTGTCAGGGACCCGGGTTCCATTCCCGGTGACACAGTGGGTTAGCACTGATGTCTCACAGCGCCAGGGACCCGGGTTCCATTCCCGGTGACACAGTGGGTTAGCACTGTTGTCTTACAGTGTCAGGGACCCGGGTTCCATTCCCGGTGACACAGTGGGTTAGAATTGATGTCTCACAGCGCCAGGGACCCGGGTTCCATTCCCGGTGACACAGTGGGTTAGCACAGAAGTCTCACAGTGCCAGGGACCCGGGATCCATTCCCAGTGACACAGTGCGTTAGCGCTGCTGTCTCACAGCACCAGGGACCCGGGTTCCATTCCCGGTGGCACAGTGGGTTAGCACTGCTGTCTCACAGTGTCAGGGACCCGGGTTCCATTCCCGATGACACAGTGGGTTAGCACTGCTGTCTCACAGTTGCAGGGACCCGGGTTCCATTCCCGGTGACACAGTGGGTCAGCAATGCTGTCTCACAGTGCCAGGGACCCTGGTTCCATTCCCAGTGACACAGTGGGTTAGCACTGCTGTCTCACAGCACCAGGGACCCGGGTTCCATTCCCGGTGACACAGTGGGTTAGCACTGCTGTCTCACAGTGCCAGTTACCCGGGTTCCATTCCCAGTGACACAGTGGGTTAGCACTGCTGTCTCACAGCTCCAGGGACCCGGGTTCCATTCCCGGTGACACAGTGGGTTAGCACTGCTGTCTCACAGTGCCAGGGACCCGGTTTCCATTCCCGGGGACATAGTGGGTTAGCACTGCTGTCTCACAGTCCCACGGACCCGGGTTCCATTCCCGGTGACACAGTGGGTTAGCACTGCTGCCTCACAGCGCCAGGGACCCGGGTACCATTCCCGGTGACACAGTGGGTTAGCACTGCTGTGTCACAGTCCCAGGGACCCGGGTTCCATTCCCGGTGACACAGTGGGATAGCACTGCTGTCTCACAGTGCCAGGGACCTGGGTTCCATTCCCGGTGACACAGTGGGTCAGCAATGCTGTCTCACAGTGCCAGGGACCCGGGTTCCACTCCCAGTGACACAGTGGGTTAGCGCCGCTGCCTCACAGTGCCAGGGACCTGGGTTCCATTCCCGGTGACACAGTGGGTTAGCACTGCTGTCTCACAGTGCCAGGGACCCGGGTTCCATTCCCGGTGACACAGTGGGTTAGCACTGCTGCCTCACAGCGCCAGGGACCCGGGTTCCATTCCCGGTGACACAGTGGGTTAGCACTGCTGTCTCACAGTGCCAGGGACCCGGGTTCCATTCCCGGTGACACAGTGGGTTAGCACTGCTGCCTCACAGCGCCAGGGACCCGGGTTCCATTCCCGGTGACACAGTGGGTTAGCACTGCTGTCTCACAGCGCCAGGGACCCGGGTTCCATTCCCGGTGACACAGTGGGTTAGCACTGCTGCCTCACAGTGCCAGGGACCCGGGTTCCATTCCCGGTGACACAGTGGGTTAGTGCTGCTGTCTCACAGTCCCAGGGACCCGGGTTCCATTCCCGGTGACACAGTGGGTTAGCGCTGCTGTCTCACAGCGCCAGGGACCCTGGTTCCTTTCCCGGTGACACAGTGGGTTAGCGCTGCTGTCTCAAAGCGCCAGGGTCCCGGGTTCCATTCCCGGTGACACAGTGGGTTAGCACTGCTGCCCCACAGTGCCAGGGACCCGGGTTCCATTCCCGGTGACACAGTGCTTTAGCACTGCTGTCTCACAGTCCCAGGGAGCCAGGTTCCATTCCCGGTGACACAGTGGGTTAGCACTGCTGCCTCACAGTCCCAGGGACCCGGGTTCCATTCCCAGTGACACAGTGCGTTAGCACTGCTGCCTCACAGTCCCAGGGACCCGGGTTCCATCCCCAGTGACACAGTGGGTTAGCACTGCTGCCAAACAGTCCCAGGGACCCGGGTCCCATTCCCGGTGACACAGTGCGTTAGCACTGCTGCCTCACAGTGCCAGGGACCCGGGTTCCATTCCCGGTGACACAGCGGGTTAGCGCTGCTGTCTCACAGTCTCAGGGAGCCGGGATCCATTCCCGGTGACACAGGGGGTTAGCACTGATGCCTCACAGTCCCAGGGACCCGGGTACCGTTCCCGGTGACACAGTGGGTTAGCACTGCTGCCTCACAGTGCCAGGGACACGTTTTCGATTCCAGTTGACACAGTGGGTTAGCACTGCTGTCTCACAGTCCCAGGGACCGGGTTCCATTCCCGGTGACACAGTGGATTAGCACTGCTGTCTCATAGTCCCAGGGACCCGGGTTCCATTCCCGGTGAAACAGTGGGTTAGCACTGCTGTCTCACAGTGCCAGGGACCCGGGTTCCATTCCCAGTGACACAGTGGGTTACCACTGCTGTCTCACAGTCCCAGGGAAGCGGGTTCCATTCCCGGTGACACAGTGGGTTAGCACTGCTGTCTCACAGTGCCAGGGACCCTGGTTCCATTCCCGGTGACACAGTGGGTTAGCCCTGCTGTCTCACAGCGCCAGGGACCCGGGTTCCATTCCCGGTGACACAGTGGGTTAGCACTGCTGTCTCACAGCGCCAGGGACCCGGGTTCCATTCCCGGTGACACAGTGGGTTAGCACTGCTGCCTCACAGTGCCAGGGACCCGGGTTCCATTCCCGGTGACACAGTGGGTTAGTGCTGCTGTCTCACAGTCCCAGGGACCCGGGTTCCATTCCCGGTGACACAGTGGGTTAGCGCTGCTGTCTCACAGCGCCAGGGACCCTGGTTCCTTTCCCGGTGACACAGTGGGTTAGCGCTGCTGTCTCAAAGCGCCAGGGTCCCGGGTTCCATTCCCGGTGACACAGTGGGTTAGCACTGCTGCCCCACAGTGCCAGGGACCCGGGTTCCATTCCCGGTGACACAGTGCTTTAGCACTGCTGTCTCACAGTCCCAGGGAGCCAGGTTCCATTCCCGGTGACACAGTGGGTTAGCACTGCTGCCTCACAGTCCCAGGGACCCGGGTTCCATTCCCAGTGACACAGTGCGTTAGCACTGCTGCCTCACAGTCCCAGGGACCCGGGTTCCATCCCCAGTGACACAGTGGGTTAGCACTGCTGCCAAACAGTCCCAGGGACCCGGGTCCCATTCCCGGTGACACAGTGCGTTAGCACTGCTGCCTCACAGTGCCAGGGACCCGGGTTCCATTCCCGGTGACACAGCGGGTTAGCGCTGCTGTCTCACAGTCTCAGGGACCCGGGATCCATTCCCGGTGACACAGGGGGTTAGCACTGATGCCTCACAGTCCCAGGGACCCGGGTACCGTTCCCGGTGACACAGTGGGTTAGCACTGCTGCCTCACAGTGCCAGGGACACGTTTTCGATTCCAGTTGACACAGTGGGTTAGCACTGCTGTCTCACAGTCCCAGGGACCGGGTTCCATTCCCGGTGACACAGTGGATTAGCACTGCTGTCTCATAGTCCCAGGGACCCGGGTTCCATTCCCGGTGAAACAGTGGGTTAGCACTGCTGTCTCACAGTGCCAGGGACCCGGGTTCCATTCCCAGTGACACAGTGGGTTACCACTGCTGTCTCACAGTCCCAGGGAAGCGGGTTCCATTCCCGGTGACACAGTGGGTTAGCACTGCTGTCTCACAGTGCCAGGGACCCTGGTTCCATTCCCGGTGACACAGTGGGTTAGCCCTGCTGTCTCACAGCGCCAGGGACCCGGGTTCCATTCCCTGTGACACAGTGGGTTAGCACTGCTGTCTAACAGTGCCAGGGCCCCGGGTTCCATTCCCTGTGACACAGTGGGTTAGCACTGCTGTCTCACAGTGCCAGGGACCCGGGTTCCATTCCCGGTGACACAGTGGGTTAGCACTGCTGTCTCACAGTCCTAGGGACCCGGGTTCCATTCCCGGTGACACAGTGGGTTAGCACTGCTGTCTCACAGTGTCAGGGACCCGGGCTCCATTCCCGGTGACACAGTGGGTTAGCACTGCTGCCTCACAGTGTCAGGGAAACGGGTTCCATTCCCGGTGACACAGTGGGTTAGCCCTGCTGTCTTACAGTGTCAGGGACCCGGGTTCCATTCCCGGTGACACAGTGGGTTAGCACTGATGTCTCACAGCGCCAGGGACCCGGGTTCCATTCCCGGTGACACAGGGGGTTAGCACTGTTGTCTTACACTGTCAGGGACCCGGGTTCCATTCCCGGTGACACAGTGGGTTAGAATTGATGTCTCACAGCGCCAGGGACCCGGGTTCCATTCCCGGTGACACAGTGGGTTAGCACAGAAGTCTCACAGTGCCAGGGACCCGGGATCCATTCCCAGTGACACAGTGCGTTAGCGCTGCTGTCTCACAGCACCAGGGACCCGGGTTCCATTCCCGGTGACACAGTGGGTTAGCACTGCTGTCTCACAGTTGCAGGGACCCGGGTTCCATTCCCGGTGACACAGTGGGTCAGCAATGCTGTCTCACAGTGCCAGGGACCCGGGTTCCATTCCCAGTGACACAGTGGGTTAGCACTGCTGTCTCACAGCACCAGGGACCCGGGTTCCATTCCCGGTGACACAGTGGGTTAGCGCTGCTGTCTCACAGCGCCAGGGACCCGGATTCCATTCCCGGTGACATAGTGGGTTAGCACTGCTGTGTCACAGTCCCAGGGACCCGGGTTCCATTCCCGGTGACACAGTGGGATAGCACTGCTGTCTCACAGTGCCAGGGACCTGGGTTCCATTCCCGGTGACACAGTGGGTCAGCAATGCTGTCTCACAGTGCCAGGGACCCGGGTTCCATTCCCAGTGACACAGTGGGTTAGCACTGCTGTCTCACAGCGCCAGGGACCCGGGTTCCATTCCCGGTGACACAGTGGGTTAGCACTGCTGTCTCACAGCGCCAGGGACCCGGGTTCCATTCCCTGTGACACAGTGGGTTAGCACTGCTGTCTCACAGCGCCAGGGACCCGGGTTCCATTCCCGGTGACACAGTGGGTTAGCACTGCTGTCTCACAGCGCCAGGGACCCGGATTCCATTCCCGGTGACACAGTGGGTTAGCACTGCTGTCTCACAGCGCCAGGGACCCGGGTTCCATTCCCTGTGACACAGTGGGTTAGCACTGCAGTCTCACAGCGCCAGGGACCCGGGTTCCATTCCCGGTGACACAGTGGGTTAGCACTGCTGTCTCACAGCGCCAGGGACCCGGGTTCCATTCCCGGTGACACAGTGGGTTAGCATTGCTGTCTCACAGCGCCAGGGACCTGGGTTCCATTCCCGGTGACACAGTGGGTTAGCACTGCTGTCTCACAGTGCCAGGGACCTGGGTTCCATTCCCGGTGACACAGTGGGTTAGCACTGCTGTCTCACAGTGCCAGGGACCCGGGTTCCATTCCCGGTGACACAGTGGGTTAGCACTGCTGCCTCACAGTCCCAGGGTCCCGGGTTCCATTCCCGGTGACACAGTGGGTTAGCGCCGCTGCCTCACAGTGCCAGGGACCTGGGTTCCATTCCCGGTGACACAGTGGGTTAGCACTGCTGTCACACAGTGCCAGGGACCCGGGTTCCATTCCCGGTGACACAGTGGGTTAGCACTGCTGCCTCACAGCGCCAGGGACCAGGGTTCCATTCCCGGTGACACAGTGGGTTAGCACTGCTGTCTCACAGTGCCAGGGACCCGGGTTCCATTCCCGGTGACACAGTGGGTTAGCACTGCTGCCTCACAGCGCCAGGGACCCGGGTTCCATTCCCGGTGACACAGTGGGTTAGCACTGCTGTCTCACAGCGCCAGGGACCCGGGTTCCATTCCCGGTGACACACTGGGTTAGCACAGAAGTCTCACAGTGCCAGGGACCCGGGATCCATTCCCAGTGACACAGTGCGTTAGCGCTGCTGTCTCACAGCACCAGGGACCCGGGTTCCATTCCCGGTGGCACAGTGGGTTAGCACTGCTGTCTCACAGTTGCAGGGACCCGGGTTCCATTCCCGGTGACACAGTGGGTCAGCAATGCTGTCTCACAGTGCCAGGGACCCTGGTTCCATTCCCAGTGACACAGTGGGTTAGCACTGCTGTCTCACAGCACCAGGGACCCGGGTTCCATTCCCGGTGACACAGTGGGTTAGCACTGCTGTCTCACAGTGCCAGTTACCCGGGTTCCATTCCCAGTGACACAGTGGGTTAGCACTGCTGTCTCACAGCGCCAGGGACCCGGGTTCCATTCCCGGTGACACAGTGGGTTAGCACTGCTGTCTCACAGTGCCAGGGACCCGGTTTCCATTCCTGATGACATAGTGGGTTAGCACTACTGTCTCACAGTCCCACGGACCCGGGTTCCATTCCCGGTGACACAGTGGGTTAGCACTGCTGTCTCACAGTGCCAGGGACCCGGTTTCCATTCCTGATGACATAGTGGGTTAGCACTACTGTCTCACAGTCCCACGGACCCGGTTTCCATTCCCAGTGACACAGTGGGTTAGCACTGCTGCCTCACAGCGCCAGGGACCCGGGTTCCATTCCCAGTGACACAGGGGGTTAGCACTGCTGCCTCACAGCGCCAGGGACCCGGGTACCATTCCCGGTGACACAGTGGGTTAGCACTGCTGTCTCACAGCGCCAGGGACCCGGGTTCCATTCCCGGGGACACAGTGGGTTAGCACTGCTGTCTCACAGTTCCAGGAACCCGGTTGCCATTCCCGGTGACACAGTAGGTTAGCACTGCTGTCTCACAGTGCCAGGGACCCGGGTTCCATTCTCGGTGACACAGTGGGTTTGCGCTGCTGTCTCCCAGCGCCAGGGACCCGGGTTCCACTCCTTGTGACATAGTGGGTTAGCTTTGCTGTCTCACAGCGCCAGGGACCCGGATTCCATTCCCGGTGACATAGTGGGTTAGCACTGCTGTGTCACAGTCCCAGGGACCCGGGTTCCATTCCCGGTGACACAGTGGGATAGCACTGCTGTCTCACAGTGCCAGGGACCTGGGTTCCATTCCCGGTGACACAGTGGGTCAGCAATGCTGTCTCACAGTGCCAGGGACCCGGGTTCCATTCCCAGTGACACAGTGGGTTAGCGCCGCTGCCTCACAGTGCCAGGGACCTGGGTTCCATTCCCGGTGACACAGTGGGTTAGCACTGCTGTCTCACAGTGCCAGGGACCCGGGTTCCATTCCCGGTGACACAGTGGGTTAGCACTGCTGCCTCACAGCGCCAGGGACCCGGGTTCCATTCCCGGTGACACAGTGGGTTAGCACTGCTGTCTCACAGTGCCAGGGACCCGGGTTCCATTCCCGGTGACACAGTGGGTTAGCACTGCTGCCTCACAGCGCCAGGGACCCGGGTTCCATTCCCGGTGACACAGTGGGTTAGCACTGCTGTCTCACAGCGCCAGGGACCCGGGTTCCATTCCCGGTGACACAGTGGGTTAGCACTGCTGCCTCACTGTGCCAGGGACCCGGGTTCCATTCCCGGTGACACAGTGGGTTAGTGCTGCTGTCTCACAGTCCCAGGGACCCGGGTTCCATTCCCGGTGACACAGTGGGTTAGCGCTGCTGTCTCACAGCGCCAGGGACCCTGGTTCCTTTCCCGGTGACACAGTGGGTTAGCGCTGCTGTCTCAAAGCGCCAGGGTCCCGGGTTCCATTCCCGGTGACACAGTGGGTTAGCACTGCTGCCCCACAGTGCCAGGGACCCGGGTTCCATTCCCGGTGACACAGTGCTTTAGCACTGCTGTCTCACAGTCCCAGGGAGCCAGGTTCCATTCCCGGTGACACAGTGGGTTAGCACTGCTGCCTCACAGTCCCAGGGACCCGGGTTCCATTCCCAGTGACACAGTGCGTTAGCACTGCTGCCTCACAGTCCCAGGGACCCGGGTTCCATCCCCAGTGACACAGTGGGTTAGCACTGCTGCCAAACAGTCCCAGGGACCCGGGTCCCATTCCCGGTGACACAGTGCGTTAGCACTGCTGCCTCACAGTGCCAGGGACCCGGGTTCCATTCCCGGTGACACAGCGGGTTAGCGCTGCTGTCTCACAGTCTCAGGGACCCGGGATCCATTCCCGGTGACACAGGGGGTTAGCACTGATGCCTCACAGTCCCAGGGACCCGGGTACCGTTCCCGGTGACACAGTGGGTTAGCACTGCTGCCTCACAGTGCCAGGGACACGTTTTCGATTCCAGTTGACACAGTGGGTTAGCACTGCTGTCTCACAGTCCCAGGGACCGGGTTCCATTCCCGGTGACACAGTGGATTAGCACTGCTGTCTCATAGTCCCAGGGACCCGGGTTCCATTCCCGGTGAAACAGTGGGTTAGCACTGCTGTCTCACAGTGCCAGGGACCCGGGTTCCATTCCCAGTGACACAGTGGGTTACCACTGCTGTCTCACAGTCCCAGGGAAGCGGGTTCCATTCCCGGTGACACAGTGGGTTAGCACTGCTGTCTCACAGTGCCAGGGACCCTGGTTCCATTCCCGGTGACACAGTGGGTTAGCCCTGCTGTCTCACAGCGCCAGGGACCCGGGTTCCATTCCCTGTGACACAGTGGGTTAGCACTGCTGTCTAACAGTGCCAGGGCCCCGGGTTCCATTCCCTGTGACACAGTGGGTTAGCACTGCTGTCTCACAGTGCCAGGGACCCGGGTTCCATTCCCGGTGACACAGTGGGATGGCACTGCTGTCTCACAGTCCTAGGGACCCGGGTTCCATTCCCGGTGACACAGTGGGTTAGCACTGCTGTCTCACAGTGTCAGGGACCCGGGCTCCATTCCCGGTGACACAGTGGGTTAGCACTGCTGCCTCATAGTGTCAGGGAAACGGGTTCCATTCCCGGTGACACAGTGGGTTAGCACTGCTGTCTTACAGTGTCAGGGACCCGGGTTCCATTCCCGGTGACACAGTGGGTTAGCACTGATGTCTCACAGCGCCAGGGACCCGGGTTCCATTCCCGGTGACACAGTGGGTTAGCACTGTTGTCTTACACTGTCAGGGACCCGGGTTCCATTCCCGGTGACACAGTGGGTTAGAATTGATGTCTCACAGCGCCAGGGACCCGGGTTCCATTCCCGGTGACACAGTGGGTTAGCACAGAAGTCTCACAGTGCCAGGGACCCGGGATCCATTCCCAGTGACACAGTGCGTTAGCGCTGCTGTCTCACAGCACCAGGGACCCGGGTTCCATTCCCGGTGACACAGTGGGTTAGCACTGCTGTCTCACAGTTGCAGGGACCCGGGTTCCATTCCCGGTGACACAGTGGGTTAGCACTGCTGTCTCACAGCACCAGGGACCCGGGTTCCATTCCCGGTGACACAGTGGGTTAGCGCTGCTGTCTCAAAGCGCCAGGGTCCCGGGTTCCATTCCCGGTGACACAGTGGGTTAGCACTGCTGTCTCACAGTTGCAGGGACCCGGGTTCCATTCCCGGTGACACAGTGGGTCAGCAATGCTGTCTCACAGTGCCAGGGACCCTGGTTCCATTCCCAGTGACACAGTGGGTTAGCACTGCTGTCTCACAGCACCAGGGACCCGGGTTCCATTCCCGGTGACACAGTGGGTTAGCACTGCTGTCTCACAGTGCCAGTTACCCGGGTTCCATTCCCAGTGACACAGTGGGTTAGCACTGCTGTCTCACAGCTCCAGGGACCCGGGTTCCATTCCCGGTGACACAGTGGGTTAGCACTGCTGTCTCACAGTGCCAGGGACCCGGTTTCCATTCCCGGGGACATAGTGGGTTAGCACTGCTGTCTCACAGTCCCACGGACCCGGGTTCCATTCCCGGTGACACAGTGGGTTAGCACTGCTGCCTCACAGCGCCAGGGACCCGGGTACCATTCCCGGTGACACAGTGGGTTAGCACTGCTGTGTCACAGTCCCAGGGACCCGGGTTCCATTCCCGGTGACACAGTGGGATAGCACTGCTGTCTCACAGTGCCAGGGACCTGGGTTCCATTCCCGGTGACACAGTGGGTCAGCAATGCTGTCTCACAGTGCCAGGGACCCGGGTTCCACTCCCAGTGACACAGTGGGTTAGCGCCGCTGCCTCACAGTGCCAGGGACCTGGGTTCCATTCCCGGTGACACAGTGGGTTAGCACTGCTGTCTCACAGTGCCAGGGACCCGGGTTCCATTCCCGGTGACACAGTGGGTTAGCACTGCTGCCTCACAGCGCCAGGGACCCGGGTTCCATTCCCGGTGACACAGTGGGTTAGCACTGCTGTCTCACAGTGCCAGGGACCCGGGTTCCATTCCCGGTGACACAGTGGGTTAGCACTGCTGCCTCACAGCGCCAGGGACCCGGGTTCCATTCCCGGTGACACAGTGGGTTAGCACTGCTGTCTCACAGCGCCAGGGACCCGGGTTCCATTCCCGGTGACACAGTGGGTTAGCACTGCTGCCTCACAGTGCCAGGGACCCGGGTTCCATTCCCGGTGACACAGTGGGTTAGTGCTGCTGTCTCACAGTCCCAGGGACCCGGGTTCCATTCCCGGTGACACAGTGGGTTAGCGCTGCTGTCTCACAGCGCCAGGGACCCTGGTTCCTTTCCCGGTGACACAGTGGGTTAGCGCTGCTGTCTCAAAGCGCCAGGGTCCCGGGTTCCATTCCCGGTGACACAGTGGGTTAGCACTGCTGCCCCACAGTGCCAGGGACCCGGGTTCCATTCCCGGTGACACAGTGCTTTAGCACTGCTGTCTCACAGTCCCAGGGAGCCAGGTTCCATTCCCGGTGACACAGTGGGTTAGCACTGCTGCCTCACAGTCCCAGGGACCCGGGTTCCATTCCCAGTGACACAGTGCGTTAGCACTGCTGCCTCACAGTCCCAGGGACCCGGGTTCCATCCCCAGTGACACAGTGGGTTAGCACTGCTGCCAAACAGTCCCAGGGACCCGGGTCCCATTCCCGGTGACACAGTGCGTTAGCACTGCTGCCTCACAGTGCCAGGGACCCGGGTTCCATTCCCGGTGACACAGCGGGTTAGCGCTGCTGTCTCACAGTCTCAGGGAGCCGGGATCCATTCCCGGTGACACAGGGGGTTAGCACTGATGCCTCACAGTCCCAGGGACCCGGGTACCGTTCCCGGTGACACAGTGGGTTAGCACTGCTGCCTCACAGTGCCAGGGACACGTTTTCGATTCCAGTTGACACAGTGGGTTAGCACTGCTGTCTCACAGTCCCAGGGACCGGGTTCCATTCCCGGTGACACAGTGGATTAGCACTGCTGTCTCATAGTCCCAGGGACCCGGGTTCCATTCCCGGTGAAACAGTGGGTTAGCACTGCTGTCTCACAGTGCCAGGGACCCGGGTTCCATTCCCAGTGACACAGTGGGTTACCACTGCTGTCTCACAGTCCCAGGGAAGCGGGTTCCATTCCCGGTGACACAGTGGGTTAGCACTGCTGTCTCACAGTGCCAGGGACCCTGGTTCCATTCCCGGTGACACAGTGGGTTAGCCCTGCTGTCTCACAGCGCCAGGGACCCGGGTTCCATTCCCGGTGACACAGTGGGTTAGCACTGCTGTCTCACAGCGCCAGGGACCCGGGTTCCATTCCCGGTGACACAGTGGGTTAGCACTGCTGCCTCACAGTGCCAGGGACCCGGGTTCCATTCCCGGTGACACAGTGGGTTAGTGCTGCTGTCTCACAGTCCCAGGGACCCGGGTTCCATTCCCGGTGACACAGTGGGTTAGCGCTGCTGTCTCACAGCGCCAGGGACCCTGGTTCCTTTCCCGGTGACACAGTGGGTTAGCGCTGCTGTCTCAAAGCGCCAGGGTCCCGGGTTCCATTCCCGGTGACACAGTGGGTTAGCACTGCTGCCCCACAGTGCCAGGGACCCGGGTTCCATTCCCGGTGACACAGTGCTTTAGCACTGCTGTCTCACAGTCCCAGGGAGCCAGGTTCCATTCCCGGTGACACAGTGGGTTAGCACTGCTGCCTCACAGTCCCAGGGACCCGGGTTCCATTCCCAGTGACACAGTGCGTTAGCACTGCTGCCTCACAGTCCCAGGGACCCGGGTTCCATCCCCAGTGACACAGTGGGTTAGCACTGCTGCCAAACAGTCCCAGGGACCCGGGTCCCATTCCCGGTGACACAGTGCGTTAGCACTGCTGCCTCACAGTGCCAGGGACCCGGGTTCCATTCCCGGTGACACAGCGGGTTAGCGCTGCTGTCTCACAGTCTCAGGGACCCGGGATCCATTCCCGGTGACACAGGGGGTTAGCACTGATGCCTCACAGTCCCAGGGACCCGGGTACCGTTCCCGGTGACACAGTGGGTTAGCACTGCTGCCTCACAGTGCCAGGGACACGTTTTCGATTCCAGTTGACACAGTGGGTTAGCACTGCTGTCTCACAGTCCCAGGGACCGGGTTCCATTCCCGGTGACACAGTGGATTAGCACTGCTGTCTCATAGTCCCAGGGACCCGGGTTCCATTCCCGGTGAAACAGTGGGTTAGCACTGCTGTCTCACAGTGCCAGGGACCCGGGTTCCATTCCCAGTGACACAGTGGGTTACCACTGCTGTCTCACAGTCCCAGGGAAGCGGGTTCCATTCCCGGTGACACAGTGGGTTAGCACTGCTGTCTCACAGTGCCAGGGACCCTGGTTCCATTCCCGGTGACACAGTGGGTTAGCCCTGCTGTCTCACAGCGCCAGGGACCCGGGTTCCATTCCCTGTGACACAGTGGGTTAGCACTGCTGTCTAACAGTGCCAGGGCCCCGGGTTCCATTCCCTGTGACACAGTGGGTTAGCACTGCTGTCTCACAGTGCCAGGGACCCGGGTTCCATTCCCGGTGACACAGTGGGTTAGCACTGCTGTCTCACAGTCCTAGGGACCCGGGTTCCATTCCCGGTGACACAGTGGGTTAGCACTGCTGTCTCACAGTGTCAGGGACCCGGGCTCCATTCCCGGTGACACAGTGGGTTAGCACTGCTGCCTCACAGTGTCAGGGAAACGGGTTCCATTCCCGGTGACACAGTGGGTTAGCACTGCTGTCTTACAGTGTCAGGGACCCGGGTTCCATTCCCGGTGACACAGTGGGTTAGCACTGATGTCTCACAGCGCCAGGGACCCGGGTTCCATTCCCGGTGACACAGGGGGTTAGCACTGTTGTCTTACACTGTCAGGGACCCGGGTTCCATTCCCGGTGACACAGTGGGTTAGAATTGATGTCTCACAGCGCCAGGGACCCGGGTTCCATTCCCGGTGACACAGTGGGTTAGCACAGAAGTCTCACAGTGCCAGGGACCCGGGATCCATTCCCAGTGACACAGTGCGTTAGCGCTGCTGTCTCACAGCACCAGGGACCCGGGTTCCATTCCCGGTGACACAGTGGGTTAGCACTGCTGTCTCACAGTTGCAGGGACCCGGGTTCCATTCCCGGTGACACAGTGGGTCAGCAATGCTGTCTCACAGTGCCAGGGACCCGGGTTCCATTCCCAGTGACACAGTGGGTTAGCACTGCTGTCTCACAGCACCAGGGACCCGGGTTCCATTCCCGGTGACACAGTGGGTTAGCGCTGCTGTCTCAAAGCGCCAGGGTCCCGGGTTCCATTCCCGGTGACACAGTGGGTTAGCACTGCTGCCCCACAGTGCCAGGGACCCGGGTTCCATTCCCGGTGACACAGTGCTTTAGCACTGCTGTCTCACAGTCCCAGGGAGCCAGGTTCCATTCCCGGTGACACAGTGGGTTAGCACTGCTGCCTCACAGTCCCAGGGACCCGGGTTCCATTCCCAGTGACACAGTGCGTTAGCACTGCTGCCTCACAGTCCCAGGGACCCGGGTTCCATCCCCAGTGACACAGTGGGTGAGCACTGCTGCCAAACAGTCCCAGGGACCCGGGTCCCATTCCCAGTGACATAGTGCGTTAGCACTGCTGCCTCACAGTGCCAGGGACCCGGGTTCCATTCCCGGTGACACAGCGGGTTAGCGCTGCTGTCTCACAGTCTCAGGGAGCCGGGATCCATTCCCGGTGATACAGGGGGTTAGCACTGATGCCTCACAGTCCCAGGGACCCGGGTACCGTTCCCGGTGACACAGTGGGTTAGCACTGCTGCCTCACAGTGCCAGGGACACGTTTTCGATTCCAGTTGACACAGTGGGTTAGCACTGCTGTCTCACAGTCCCAGGGACCGGGTTCCATTCCCGGTGACACAGTGGATTAGCACTGCTGTCTCATAGTCCCAGGGACCCGGGTTCCATTCCCGGTGAAACAGTGGGTTAGCACTGCTGTCTCACAGTGCCAGGGACCCGGGTTCCATTCCCAGTGACACAGTGGGTTACCACTGCTGTCTCACAGTCCCAGGGAAGCGGGTTCCATTCCCGGTGACACAGTGGGTTAGCACTGCTGTCTCACAGTGCCAGGGACCCTGGTTCCATTCCCGGTGACACAGTGGGTTAGCCCTGCTGTCTCACAGCGCCAGGGACCCGGGTTCCATTCCCTGTGACACAGTGGGTTAGCACTGCTGTCTAACAGTGCCAGGGCCCCGGGTTCCATTCCCTGTGACACAGTGGGTTAGCACTGCTGTCTCACAGTGTCAGGGACCCGGGCTCCATTCCCGGTGACACAGTGGGTTAGCACTGCTGTCTCACAGTGTCAGGGACCCGGGCTCCATTCCCGGTGACACAGTGGGTTAGCACTGCTGCCTCACAGTGTCAGGGAAACGGGTTCCATTCCCGGTGACACAGTGGGTTAGCACTGCTGTCTTACAGTGTCAGGGACCCGGGTTCCATTCCCGGTGACACAGTGGGTTAGCACTGATGTCTCACAGCGCCAGGGACCCGGGTTCCATTCCCGGTGACACAGTGGGTTAGCACTGTTGTCTTACAGTGTCAGGGACCCGGGTTCCATTCCCGGTGACACAGTGGGTTAGAATTGATGTCTCACAGCGCCAGGGACCCGGGTTCCATTCCCGGTGACACAGTGGGTTAGCACAGAAGTCTCACAGTGCCAGGGACCCGGGATCCATTCCCAGTGACACAGTGCGTTAGCGCTGCTGTCTCACAGCACCAGGGACCCGGGTTCCATTCCCGGTGGCACAGTGGGTTAGCACTGCTGTCTCACAGTTGCAGGGACCCGGGTTCCATTCCCGGTGACACAGTGGGTCAGCAATGCTGTCTCACAGTGCCAGGGACCCTGGTTCCATTCCCAGTGACACAGTGGGTTAGCACTGCTGTCTCACAGCACCAGGGACCCGGGTTCCATTCCCGGTGACACAGTGGGTTAGCACTGCTGTCTCACAGCTCAAGGGACCCGGGTTCCATTCCCGGTGACACAGTGGGTTAGCACTGCTGTCTCACAGTGCCAGGGACCCGGTTTCCATTCCTGATGACATAGTGGGTTAGCACTACTGTCTCACAGTCCCACGGACCCGGTTTCCATTCCCGGTGACACATTGGGTTAGCACTGCTGCCTCACAGCGCCAGGGACCCGGGTACCATTCCCGGTGACACAGTGGGTTAGCACTGCTGTCTCACAGCGCCAGGGACCCGGGTTCCATTCCCGGGGACACAGTGGGTTAGCACTGCTGTCTCACAGTTCCAGGAACCCGGTTGCCATTCCCGGTGACACAGTAGGTTAGCACTGCTGTCTCACAGTGCCAGGGACCCGGGTTCCATTCTCGGTGACACAGTGGGTTTGCGCTGCTGTCTCCCAGCGCCAGGGACCCGGGTTCCACTCCTTGTGACATAGTGGGTTAGCTTTGCTGTCTCACAGCGCCAGGGACCCGGATTCCATTCCCGGTGACATAGTGGGTTAGCACTGCTGTGTCACAGTCCCAGGGACCCGGGTTCCATTCCCGGTGACACAGTGGGATAGCACTGCTGTCTCACAGTGCCAGGGACCTGGGTTCCATTCCCGGTGACACAGTGGGTCAGCAATGCTGTCTCACAGTGCCAGGGACCCGGGTTCCATTCCCAGTGACACAGTGGGTTAGCGCCGGTGCCTCACAGTGCCAGGGACCCGGGTTCCATTCCCGGTGACACAGTGGGTTAGCACTGCTGTCTCACAGTGCCAGGGACCCGGGTTCCATTCCCGGTGACACAGTGGGTTAGCACTGCTGCCTCACAGCGCCAGGGACCCGGGTTCCATTCCCGGTGACACAGTGGGTTAGCACTGCTGTCTCACAGTGCCAGGGACCCGGGTTCCATTCCCGGTGACACAGTGGGTTAGCACTGCTGCCTCACAGCGCCAGGGACCCGGGTTCCATTCCCGGTGACACAGTGGGTTAGCACTGCTGTCTCACAGCGCCAGGGACCCGGGTTCCATTCCCGGTGACACAGTGGGTTAGCACTGCTGCCTCACAGTGCCAGGGACCCGGGTTCCATTCCCGGTGACACAGTGGGTTAGTGCTGCTGTCTCACAGTCCCAGGGACCCGGGTTCCATTCCCGGTGACACAGTGGGTTAGCGCTGCTGTCTCACAGCGCCAGGGACCCTGGTTCCTTTCCCGGTGACACAGTGGGTTAGCACTGCTGCCTCACAGTGCCAGGGACCCGGGTTCCATTCCCGGTGACACAGTGGGTTAGCGCTGCTATCTCAAAGCGCCAGGGTCCCGGGTTCCATTCCCGGTGACACAGTGGGTTAGCACTGCTGTCTCACAGTGCCAGGGACCCGGTTTCCATTCCTGATGACATAGTGGGTTAGCACTACTGTCTCACAGTCCCACGGACCCGGTTTCCATTCCCGGTGACACATTGGGTTAGCACTGCTGTCTCACAGCGCCAGGGACCCGGGTTCCATTCCCGGGGACACAGTGGGTTAGCACTGCTGTCTCACAGTTCCAGGAACCCGGTTGCCATTCCCGGTGACACAGTAGGTTAGCACTGCTGTCTCACAGTGCCAGGGACCCGGGTTCCATTCCCGGTGACACAGTGGGTTAGTGCTGCTGTCTCACAGTCCCAGGGACCCGGGTTCCATTCCCGGTGGCACAGTGGGTTAGCACTGCTGTCTCACAGCGCCAGGGACCCGGGTTCCATTCCCAGTGACACAGTGGGTTACCACTGCTGTCTCACAGTCCCAGGGAAGCGGGTTCCATTCCCGGTGACACAGTGGGTTAGCACTGCTGTCTCACAGTGCCAGGGACCCTGGTTCCATTCCCGGTGACACAGTGGGTTAGCCCTGCTGTCTCACAGCGCCAGGGACCCGGGTTCCATTCCCTGTGACACAGTGGGTTAGCACTGCTGTCTAACAGTGCCAGGGCCCCGGGTTCCATTCCCTGTGACACAGTGGGTTAGCACTGCTGTCTCACAGTGCCAGGGACCCGGGTTCCATTCCCGGTGACACAGTGGGTTAGCACTGCTGTCTCACAGTCCTAGGGACCCGGGTTCCATTCCCGGTGACACAGTGGGTTAGCACTGCTGTCTCACAGTGTCAGGGACCCGGGCTCCATTCCCGGTGACACAGTGGGTTAGCACTGCTGCCTCACAGTGTCAGGGAAACGGGTTCCATTCCCGGTGACACAGTGGGTTAGCACTGCTGTCTTACAGTGTCAGGGACCCGGGTTCCATTCCCGGTGACACAGTGGGTTAGCACTGATGTCTCACAGCGCCAGGGACCCGGGTTCCATTCCCGGTGACACAGTGGGTTAGCACTGTTGTCTTACACTGTCAGGGACCCGGGTTCCATTCCCGGTGACACAGTGGGTTAGAATTGATGTCTCACAGCGCCAGGGACCCGGGTTCCATTCCCGGTGACACAGTGGGTTAGCACAGAAGTCTCACAGTGCCAGGGACCCGGGATCCATTCCCAGTGACACAGTGCGTTAGCGCTGCTGTCTCACAGCACCAGGGACCCGGGTTCCATTCCCGGTGACACAGTGGGTTAGCACTGCTGTCTCACAGTTGCAGGGACCCGGGTTCCATTCCCGGTGACACAGTGGGTCAGCAATGCTGTCTCACAGTGCCAGGGACCCGGGTTCCATTCCCAGTGACACAGTGGGTTAGCACTGCTGTCTCACAGCACCAGGGACCCGGGTTCCATTCCCGGTGACACAGTGGGTTAGCGCTGCTGTCTCAAAGCGCCAGGGTCCCGGGTTCCATTCCCGGTGACACAGTGGGTTAGCACTGCTGCCCCACAGTGCCAGGGACCCGGGTTCCATTCCCGGTGACACAGTGCTTTAGCACTGCTGTCTCACAGTCCCAGGGAGCCAGGTTCCATTCCCGGTGACACAGTGGGTTAGCACTGCTGCCTCACAGTCCCAGGGACCCGGGTTCCATTCCCAGTGACACAGTGCGTTAGCACTGCTGCCTCACAGTCCCAGGGACCCGGGTTCCATCCCCAGTGACACAGTGGGTGAGCACTGCTGCCAAACAGTCCCAGGGACCCGGGTCCCATTCCCAGTGACATAGTGCGTTAGCACTGCTGCCTCACAGTGCCAGGGACCCGGGTTCCATTCCCGGTGACACAGCGGGTTAGCGCTGCTGTCTCACAGTCTCAGGGAGCCGGGATCCATTCCCGGTGATACAGGGGGTTAGCACTGATGCCTCACAGTCCCAGGGACCCGGGTACCGTTCCCGGTGACACAGTGGGTTAGCACTGCTGCCTCACAGTGCCAGGGACACGTTTTCGATTCCAGTTGACACAGTGGGTTAGCACTGCTGTCTCACAGTCCCAGGGACCGGGTTCCATTCCCGGTGACACAGTGGATTAGCACTGCTGTCTCATAGTCCCAGGGACCCGGGTTCCATTCCCGGTGAAACAGTGGGTTAGCACTGCTGTCTCACAGTGCCAGGGACCCGGGTTCCATTCCCAGTGACACAGTGGGTTACCACTGCTGTCTCACAGTCCCAGGGAAGCGGGTTCCATTCCCGGTGACACAGTGGGTTAGCACTGCTGTCTCACAGTGCCAGGGACCCTGGTTCCATTCCCGGTGACACAGTGGGTTAGCCCTGCTGTCTCACAGCGCCAGGGACCCGGGTTCCATTCCCTGTGACACAGTGGGTTAGCACTGCTGTCTAACAGTGCCAGGGCCCCGGGTTCCATTCCCTGTGACACAGTGGGTTAGCACTGCTGTCTCACAGTGTCAGGGACCCGGGCTCCATTCCCGGTGACACAGTGGGTTAGCACTGCTGTCTCACAGTGTCAGGGACCCGGGCTCCATTCCCGGTGACACAGTGGGTTAGCACTGCTGCCTCACAGTGTCAGGGAAACGGGTTCCATTCCCGGTGACACAGTGGGTTAGCACTGCTGTCTTACAGTTGCAGGGACCCGGGTTCCATTCCCGGTGACACAGTGGGTTAGCACTGATGTCTCACAGCGCCAGGGACCCGGGTTCCATTCCCGGTGACACAGTGGGTTAGCACTGTTCTCTTACAGTGTCAGGGACCCGGGTTCCATTCCCGGTGACACAGTGGGTTAGAATTGATGTCTCACAGCGCCAGGGACCCGGGTTCCATTCCCGGTGACACAGTGGGTTAGCACAGAAGTCTCACAGTGCCAGGGACCCGGGATCCATTCCCAGTGACACAGTGCGTTAGCGCTGCTGTCTCACAGCACCAGGGACCCGGGTTCCATTCCCGGTGGCACAGTGGGTTAGCACTGCTGTCTCACAGTTGCAGGGACCCGGGTTCCATTCCCGGTGACACAGTGGGTCAGCAATGCTGTCTCACAGTGCCAGGGACCCTGGTTCCATTCCCAGTGACACAGTGGGTTAGCACTGCTGTCTCACAGCACCAGGGACCCGGGTTCCATTCCCGGTGACACAGTGGGTTAGCACTGCTGTCTCACAGTGCCAGTTACCCGGGTTCCATTCCCAGTGACACAGTGGGTTAGCACTGCTGTCTCACAGCACCAGGGACCCGGGTTCCATTCCCGGTGAAACAGTGGGTTAGCACTGCTGTCTCACAGCTCCAGGGACCCGGGTTCCATTCCCGGTGACACAGTGGGTTAGCACTGCTGTCTCACAGTGCCAGGGACCCGGTTTCCATTCCTGATGACATAGTGGGTTAGCACTACTGTCTCACAGTCCCACGGACCCGGTTTCCATTCCCGGTGACACATTGGGTTAGCACTGCTGTCTCACAGTCCCAGGGACCCGGGTTCCATTCCCGGTGACACAGTGGGTTAGCACTGCTGTCTCACAGCGCCAGGGACCCGGGTTCCATTCCCGGGGACACAGTGGGTTAGCACTGCTGTCTCACAGTTCCAGGAACCCGGTTGCCATTCCCGGTGACACAGTAGGTTAGCACTGCTGCCTCACATTGCCAGGGACCCGGGTTCCATTCTCGGTGACACAGTGGGTTAGCACTGCTGTCTCACAGCGCCAGGGACCCGGGTTCCACTCCTTGTGACATAGTGGGTTAGCTTTGCTGTCTCACAGCGCCAGGGACCCGGATTCCATTCCCGGTGACATAGTGGGTTAGCACTGCTGTGTCACAGTCCCAGGGACCCGGGTTCCATTCCCGGTGACACAGTGGGATAGCACTGCTGTCTCACAGTGCCAGGGACCTGGGTTCCATTCCCGGTGACACAGTGGGTCAGCAATGCTGTCTCACAGTGCCAGGGACCCGGGTTCCATTCCCAGTGACACAGTGGGTTAGCGCCGCTGCCTCACAGTGCCAGGGACCTGGGTTCCATTCCCGGTGACACAGTGGGTTAGCACTGCTGTCTCACAGTGCCAGGGACCCGGGTTCCATTCCCGGTGACACAGTGGGTTAGCACTGCTGCCTCACAGCGCCAGGGAACCGGGTTCCATTCCCGGTGACACAGTGGGTTAGCACTGCTGTCTCACAGTGCCAGGGACCCGGGTTCCATTCCCGGTGACACAGTGGGTTAGCACTGCTGCCTCACAGCGCCAGGGACCCGGGTTCCATTCCCGGTGACACAGTGGGTTAGCACTGCTGTCTCACAGCGCCAGGGACCCGGGTTCCATTCCCGGTGACACAGTGGGTTAGCACTGCTGCCTCACAGTGCCAGGGACCCGGGTTCCATTCCCGGTGACACAGTGGGTTAGTGCTGCTGTCTCACAGTCCCAGGGACCCGGGTTCCATTCCCGGTGACACAGTGGGTTAGCGCTGCTGTCTCACAGCGCCAGGGACCCTGGTTCCTTTCCCGGTGACACAGTGGGTTAGCGCTGCTGTCTCAAAGCGCCAGGGTCCCGGGTTCCATTCCCGGTGACACAGTGGGTTAGCACTGCTGCCCCACAGTGCCAGGGACCCGGGTTCCATTCCCGGTGACACAGTGCTTTAGCACTGCTGTCTCACAGTCCCAGGGAGCCAGGTTCCATTCCCGGTGACACAGTGGGTTAGCACTGCTGCCTCACAGTCCCAGGGACCCGGGTTCCATTCCCAGTGACACAGTGCGTTAGCACTGCTGCCTCACAGTCCCAGGGACCCGGGTTCCATCCCCAGTGACACAGTGGGTTAGCACTGCTGCCAAACAGTCCCAGGGACCCGGGTCCCATTCCCGGTGACACAGTGCGTTAGCACTGCTGCCTCACAGTGCCAGGGACCCGGGTTCCATTCCCGGTGACACAGCGGGTTAGCGCTGCTGTCTCACAGTCTCAGGGAGCCGGGATCCATTCCCGGTGACACAGGGGGTTAGCACTGATGCCTCACAGTCCCAGGGACCCGGGTACCGTTCCCGGTGACACAGTGGGTTAGCACTGCTGCCTCACAGTGCCAGGGACACGTTTTCGATTCCAGTTGACACAGTGGATTAGCACTGCTGTCTCACAGTCCCAGGGACCGGGTTCCATTCCCGGTGACACAGTGGATTAGCACTGCTGTCTCATAGTCCCAGGGACCCGGGTTCCATTCCCGGTGAAACAGTGGGTTAGCACTGCTGTCTCACAGTGCCAGGGACCCGGGTTCCATTCCCAGTGACACAGTGGGTTACCACTGCTGTCTCACAGTCCCAGGGAAGCGGGTTCCATTCCCGGTGACACAGTGGGTTAGCACTGCTGTCTCACAGTGCCAGGGACCCTGGTTCCATTCCCGGTGACACAGTGGGTTAGCCCTGCTGTCTCACAGCGCCAGGGACCCGGGTTCCATTCCCTGTGACACAGTGGGTTAGCACTGCTGTCTAACAGTGCCAGGGCCCCGGGTTCCATTCCCTGTGACACAGTGGGTTAGCACTGCTGTCTCACAGTGCCAGGGACCCGGGTTCCATTCCCGGTGACACAGTGGGTTAGCACTGCTGTCTCACAGTCCTAGGGACCCGGGCTCCATTCCCGGTGACACAGTGGGTTAGCACTGCTGCCTCACAGTGTCAGGGAAACGGGTTCCATTCCCGGTGACACAGTTGGTTAGCACTGCTGTCTTACAGTGTCAGGGACCCGGGTTCCATTCCCGGTGACACAGTGGGTTAGCACTGATGTCTCACAGCGCCAGGGACCCGGGTTCCATTCCCGGTGACACAGTGGGTTAGCACTGTTGTCTTACAGTGTCAGGGACCCGGGTTCCATTCCCGGTGACACAGTGGGTTAGAATTGATGTCTCACAGCGCCAGGGACCCGGGTTCCATTCCCGGTGACACAGTGGGTTATCACAGAAGTCTCACAGTGCCAGGGACCCGGGATCCATTCCCAGTGACACAGTGGGTTAGCGCTGCTGTCTCACAGCACCAGGGACCCGGGTTCCATTCCCGGTGACACAGTGGGTTAGCACTGCTGTCTCACAGTTGCAGGGACCCGGGTTCCATTCCCGGTGACACAGTGGGTCAGCAATGCTGTCTCACAGTGCCAGGGACCCGGGTTCCATTCCCAGTGACACAGTGGGTTAGCACTGCTGTCTCACAGCACCAGGGACCCGGGTTCCATTCCCGGTGACACAGTGGGTTAGCGCTGCTGTCTCAAAGCGCCAGGGTCCCGGGTTCCATTCCCGGTGACACAGTGGGTTAGCACTGCTGCCCCACAGTGCCAGGGACCCGGGTTCCATTCCCGGTGACACAGTGCTTTAGCACTGCTGTCTCACAGTCCCAGGGAGCCAGGTTCCATTCCCGGTGACACAGTGGGTTAGCACTGCTGCCTCACAGTCCCAGGGACCCGGGTTCCATTCCCAGTGACACAGTGCGTTAGCACTGCTGCCTCACAGTCCCAGGGACCCGGGTTCCATCCCCAGTGACACAGTGGGATAGCACTGCTGCCAAACAGTCCCAGGGACCCGGGTCCCATTCCCAGTGACATAGTGCGTTAGCACTGCTGCCTCACAGTGCCAGGGACCCGGGTTCCATTCCCGGTGACACAGCGGGTTAGCGCTGCTGTCTCACAGTCTCAGGGAGCCGGGATCCATTCCCGGTGACACAGGGGGTTAGCACTGATGCCTCACAGTCCCAGGGACCCGGGTACCGTTCCCGGTGACACAGTGGGTTAGCACTGCTGCCTCACAGTGCCAGGGACACGTTTTCGATTCCAGTTGACACAGTGGGTTAGCACTGCTGTCTCACAGTCCCAGGGACCGGGTTCCATTCCCGGTGACACAGTGGATTAGCACTGCTGTCTCATAGTCCCAGGGACCCGGGTTCCATTCCCGGTGAAACAGTGGGTTAGCACTGCTGTCTCACAGTGCCAGGGACCCGGGTTCCATTCCCAGTGACACAGTGGGTTACCACTGCTGTCTCACAGTCCCAGGGAAGCGGGTTCCATTCCCGGTGACACAGTGGGTTAGCACTGCTGTCTCACAGTGCCAGGGACCCTGGTTCCATTCCCGGTGACACAGTGGGTTAGCCCTGCTGTCTCACAGCGCCAAGGACCCGGGTTCCATTCCCTGTGACACAGTGGGTTAGCACTGCTGTCTAACAGTGCCAGGGCCCCGGGTTCCATTCCCTGTGACACAGTGGGTTAGCACTGCTGCCTCACAGTCCCAGGGTCCCGGGTTCCATTCCCGGTGACACAGTGGGTTGGCGCCGCTGCCTCACAGTGCCAGGGACCTGGGTTCCATTCCCGGTGACACAGTGGGTTAGCACTGCTGTCACACAGTGCCAGGGACCCGGGTTCCATTCCCGGTGACACAGTGGGTTAGCACTGCTGCCTCACAGCGCCAGGGACCCGGGTTCCATTCCCGGTGACACAGTGGGTTAGCACAGAAGTCTCACAGTGCCAGGGACCCGGGATCCATTCCCAGTGACACAGTGCGTTAGCGCTGCTGTCTCACAGCACCAGGGACCCGGGTTCCATTCCCGGTGGCACAGTGGGTTAGCACTGCTGTCTCACAGTTGCAGGGACCCGGGTTCCATTCCCGGTGACACAGTGGGTCAGCAATGCTGTCTCACAGTGCCAGGGACCCTGGTTCCATTCCCAGTGACACAGTGGGTTAGCACTGCTGTCTCACAGCACCAGGGACCCGGGTTCCATTCCCAGTGACACAGTGGGTTAGCACTGCTGTCTCACAGTGCCAGTTACCCGGGTTCCATTCCCAGTGACACAGTGGGTTAGCACTGCTGTCTCACAGCGCCAGGGACCCGGGTTCCATTCCCGGTGACACAGTGGGTTAGCACTGCTGTCTCACAGTGCCAGGGACCCGGTTTCCATTCCTGATGACATAGTGGGTTAGCACTACTGTCTCACAGTCCCACGGACCCGGTTTCCATTCCCGGTGACACATTGGGTTAGCACTGCTGCCTCACAGCGCCAGGGACCCGGGTACCATTCCCGGTGACACAGTGGGTTAGCACTGCTGTCTCACAGCGCCAGGGACCCGGGTTCCATTCCCGGGGACACAGTGGGTTAGCACTGCTGTCTCACAGTTCCAGGAACCCGGTTTCCATTCCCGGTGACACAGTAGGTTAGCACTGCTGTCTCCCAGCGCCAGGGACCCGGGTTCCACTCCTTGTGACATAGTGGGTTATCTTTGCTGTCTCACAGCGCCAGGGACCCGGATTCCATTCCCGGTGACATAGTGGGTTAGCACTGCTGTGTCACAGTCCCAGGGACCCGGGTTCCATTCCCGGTGACACAGTGGGATAGCACTGCTGTCTCACAGTGCCAGGGACCTGGGTTCCATTCCCGGTGACACAGTGGGTCAGCAATGCTGTCTCACAGTGCCAGGGACCCGGGTTCCATTCCCAGTGACACAGTGGGTTAGCACTGCTGTCTCACAGCGCCAGGGACCCGGGTTCCATTCCCGGTGACACAGTGGGTTAGCACTGCTGTCTCACAGTGCCAGGGACCCGGGTTCCATTCCCGGTGACACAGTGGGTTAGCACTGCTGTCTCACAGCGCCAGGGACCCGGGTTCCATTCCCTGTGACACAGTGGGTTAGCACTGCAGTCTCACAGCGCCAGGGACCCGGGTTCCATTCCCGGTGACACAGTGGGTTAGCACTTCTGTCTCACAGCGCCAGGGACCCGGGTTCCATTCCCGGTGACACAGTGGGTTAGCATTGCTGTCTCACAGCGCCAGGGACCTGGGTTCCATTCCCGGTGACACAGTGGGTTAGCACTGCTGTCTCACAGTGCCAGGGACCTGGGTTCCATTCCCGGTGACACAGTGGGTTAGCACTGCTGTCTCACAGTGCCAGGGACCCGGGTTCCATTCCCAGTGACACAGTGGGTTAGCACTGCTGCCTCACAGTCCCAGGGTCCCGGGTTCCATTCCCGGTGACACAGTGGGTTAGCGCCGCTGCCTCACAGTGCCAGGGACCTGGGTTCCATTCCCGGTGACACAGTGGGTTAGCACTGCTGTCTCACAGTGCCAGGGACCCGGGTTCCATTCCCGGTGACACAGTGGGTTAGCACTGCTGCCTCACAGCGCCAGGGACCCGGGTTCCATTCCCGGTGACACAGTGGGTTAGCACTGCTGTCTCACAGTGCCAGGGACCCGGGTTCCATTCCCGGTGACACAGTGGGTTAGCACTGCTGCCTCACAGCGCCAGGGACCCGGGTTCCATTCCCGGTGACACAGTGGGTTAGCACTGCTGTCTCACAGCGCCAGGGACCCGGGTTCCATTCCCGGTGACACAGTGGGTTAGCACTGCTGCCTCACAGTGCCAGGGACCCGGGTTCCATTCCCGGTGACACAGTGGGTTAGTGCTGCTGTCTCACAGTCCCAGGGACCCGGGTTCCATTCCCGGTGACACAGTGGGTTAGCGCTGCTGTCTCACAGCGCCAGGGACCCTGGTTTCTTTCCCGGTGACACAGTGGGTTAGCGCTGCTGTCTCAAAGCGCCAGGGTCCCGGGTTCCATTCCCGGTGACACAGTGGGTTAGCACTGCTGCCCCACAGTGCCAGGGACCCGGGTTCCATTCCCGGTGACACAGTGCTTTAGCACTGCTGTCTCACAGTCCCAGGGAGCCAGGTTCCATTCCCGGTGACACAGTGGGTTAGCACTGCTGCCTCACAGTCCCAGGGACCCGGGTTCCATTCCCAGTGACACAGTGCGTTAGCACTGCTGCCTCACAGTCCCAGGGACCCGGGTTCCATCCCCAGTGACACAGTGGGTTAGCACTGCTGCCAAACAGTCCCAGGGACCCGGGTCCCATTCCCGGTGACACAGTGCGTTAGCACTGCTGCCTCACAGTGCCAGGGACCCGGGTTCCATTCCCGGTGACACAGCGGGTTAGCGCTGCTGTCTCACAGTCTCAGGGAGCCGGGATCCATTCCCGGTGACACAGGGGGTTAGCACTGATGCCTCACAGTCCCAGGGACCCGGGTACCGTTCCCGGTGACACAGTGGGTTAGCACTGCTGCCTCACAGTGCCAGGGACACGTTTTCGATTCCAGTTGACACAGTGGGTTAGCACTGCTGTCTCACAGTCCCAGGGACCGGGTTCCATTCCCGGTGACACAGTGGATTAGCACTGCTGTCTCATAGTCCCAGGGACCCGGGTTCCATTCCCGGTGAAACAGTGGGTTAGCACTGCTGTCTCACAGTGCCAGGGACCCGGGTTCCATTCCCAGTGACACAGTGGGTTACCACTGCTGTCTCACAGTCCCAGGGAAGCGGGTTCCATTCCCGGTGACACAGTGGGTTAGCACTGCTGTCTCACAGTGCCAGGGACCCTGGTTCCATTCCCGGTGACACAGTGGGTTAGCCCTGCTGTCTCACAGCGCCAGGGACCCGGGTTCCATTCCCTGTGACACAGTGGGTTAGCACTGCTGTCTAACAGTGCCAGGGCCCCGGGTTCCATTCCCTGTGACACAGTGGGTTAGCACTGCTGTCTCACAGTGCCAGGGACCCGGGTTCCATTCCCGGTGACACAGTGGGTTAGCACTGCTGTCTCACAGTCCTAGGGACCCGGGTTCCATTCCCGGTGACACAGTGGGTTAGCACTGCTGTCTCACAGTGTCAGGGACCCGGGCTCCATTCCCGGTGACACAGTGGGTTAGCACTGCTGCCTCACAGTGTCAGGGAAACGGGTTCCATTCCCGGTGACACAGTTGGTTAGCACTGCTGTCTTACAGTGTCAGGGACCCGGGTTCCATTCCCGGTGACACAGTGGGTTAGCACTGATGTCTCACAGTGCCAGGGACCCGGGTTCCATTCTCGGTGACACAGTGGGTTTGCGCTGCTGTCTCCCAGCGCCAGGGACCCGGGTTCCACTCCTTGTGACATAGTGGGTTAGCTTTGCTGTCTCACAGCGCCAGGGACCCGGATTCCATTCCCGGTGACATAGTGGGTTAGCACTGCTGTGTCACAGTCCCAGGGACCCGGGTTCCATTCCCGGTGACACAGTGGGATAGCACTGCTGTCTCACAGTGCCAGGGACCTGGGTTCCATTCCCGGTGACACAGTGGGTCAGCAATGCTGTCTCACAGTGCCAGGGACCCGGGTTCCATTCCCAGTGACACAGTGGGTTAGCGCCGCTGCCTCACAGTGCCAGGGACCTGGGTTCCATTCCCGGTGACACAGTGGGTTAGCACTGCTGTCTCACAGTGCCAGGGACCCGGGTTCCATTCCCGGTGACACAGTGGGTTAGCACTGCTGCCTCACAGCGCCAGGGACCCGGGTTCCATTCCCGGTGACACAGTGGGTTAGCACTGCTGTCTCACAGTGCCAGGGACCCGGGTTCCATTCCCGGTGACACAGTGGGTTAGCACTGCTGCCTCACAGCGCCAGGGACCCGGGTTCCATTCCCGGTGACACAGTGGGTTAGCACTGCTGTCTCACAGCGCCAGGGACCCGGGTTCCATTCCCGGTGACACAGTGGGTTAGCACTGCTGCCTCACAGTGCCAGGGACCCGGGTTCCATTCCCGGTGACACAGTGGGTTAGTGCTGCTGTCTCACAGTCCCAGGGACCCGGGTTCCATTCCCGGTGACACAGTGGGTTAGCGCTGCTGTCTCACAGCGCCAGGGACCCTGGTTCCTTTCCCGGTGACACAGTGGGTTAGCGCTGCTGTCTCAAAGCGCCAGGGTCCCGGGTTCCATTCCCGGTGACACAGTGGGTTAGCACTGCTGCCCCACAGTGCCAGGGACCCGGGTTCCATTCCCGGTGACACAGTGCTTTAGCACTGCTGTCTCACAGTCCCAGGGAGCCAGGTTCCATTCCCGGTGACACAGTGGGTTAGCACTGCTGCCTCACAGTCCCAGGGACCCGGGTTCCATTCCCAGTGACACAGTGCGTTAGCACTGCTGCCTCACAGTCCCAGGGACCCGGGTTCCATCCCCAGTGACACAGTGGGTTAGCACTGCTGCCAAACAGTCCCAGGGACCCGGGTCCCATTCCCGGTGACACAGTGCGTTAGCACTGCTGCCTCACAGTGCCAGGGACCCGGGTTCCGTTCCCGGTGACACAGCGGGTTAGCGCTGCTCTCTCACAGTCTCAGGGAGCCGGGATCCATTCCCGGTGACACAGGGGGTTAGCACTGCTGCCTCACAGTGCCAGGGACACGTTTTCGATTCCAGTTGACACAGTGGGTTAGCACTGCTGTCTCACAGTCCCAGGGACCGGGTTCCATTCCCGGTGACACAGTGGATTAGCACTGCTGTCTCATAGTCCCAGGGACCCGGGTTCCATTCCCGGTGAAACAGTGGGTTAGCACTGCTGTCTCACAGTGCCAGGGACCCGGGTTCCATTCCCAGTGACACAGTGGGTTACCACTGCTGTCTCACAGTCCCAGGGAAGCGGGTTCCATTCCCGGTGACACAGTGGGTTAGCACTGCTGTCTCACAGTGCCAGGGACCCTGGTTCCATTCCCGGTGACACAGTGGGTTAGCCCTGCTGTCTCACAGCGCCAGGGACCCGGGTTCCATTCCCTGTGACACAGTGGGTTAGCACTGCTGTCTAACAGTGCCAGGGCCCCGGGTTCCATTCCCTGTGACACAGTGGGTTAGCACTGCTGTCTCACAGTGCCAGGGACCCGGGTTCCATTCCCGGTGACACAGTGGGTTAGCACTGCTGTCTCACAGTCCTAGGGACCCGGGTTCCATTCCCGGTGACACAGTGGGTTAGCACTGCTGTCTCACAGTGTCAGGGACCCGGGCTCCATTCCCGGTGACACAGTGGGTTAGCACTGCTGCCTCACAGTGTCAGGGAAACGGGTTCCATTCCCGGTGACACAGTTGGTTAGCACTGCTGTCTTACAGTGTCAGGGACCCGGGTTCCATTCCCGGTGACACAGTGGGTTAGCACTGATGTCTCACAGCGCCAGGGACCCGGGTTCCATTCCCGGTGACACAGTGGGTTAACACTGTTGTCTTACAGTGTCAGGGACCCGGGTTCCATTCCCGGTGACACAGTGGGTTAGAATTGATGTCTCACAGCGCCAGGGACCCGGGTTCCATTCCCGGTGACACAGTGGGTTATCACAGAAGTCTCACAGTGCCAGGGACCCGGGATCCATTCCCAGTGACACAGTGCGTTAGCGCTGCTGTCTCACAGCACCAGGGACCCGGGTTCCATTCCCGGTGACACAGTGGGTTAGCACTGCTGTCTCACAGTTGCAGGGACCCGGGTTCCATTCCCGGTGACACAGTGGGTCAGCAATGCTGTCTCACAGTGCCAGGGACCCGGGTTCCATTCCCAGTGACACAGTGGGTTAGCACTGCTGTCTCACAGCACCAGGGACCCGGGTTCCATTCCCGGTGACACAGTGGGTTAGTGCTGCTGTCTCAAAGCGCCAGGGTCCCGGGTTCCATTCCCGGTGACACAGTGGGTTAGCACTGCTGCCCCACAGTGCCAGGGACCCGGGTTCCATTCCCGGTGACACAGTGCTTTAGCACTGCTGTCTCACAGTCCCAGGGAGCCAGGTTCCATTCCCGGTGACACAGTGGGTTAGCACTGCTGCCTCACAGTCCCAGGGACCCGGGTTCCATTCCCAGTGACACAGTGCGTTAGCACTGCTGCCTCACAGTCCCAGGGACCCGGGTTCCATCCCCAGTGACACAGTGGGATAGCACTGCTGCCAAACAGTCCCAGGGACCCGGGTCCCATTCCCAGTGACATAGTGCGTTAGCACTGCTGCCTCACAGTGCCAGGGACCCGGGTTCCATTCCCGGTGACACAGCGGGTTAGCGCTGCTGTCTCACAGTCTCAGGGAGCCGGGATCCATTCCCGGTGACACAGGGGGTTAGCACTGATGCCTCACAGTCCCAGGGACCCGGGTACCGTTCCCGGTGACACAGTGGGTTAGCACTGCTGCCTCACAGTGCCAGGGACACGTTTTCGATTCCAGTTGACACAGTGGGTTAGCACTGCTGTCTCACAGTCCCAGGGACCGGGTTCCATTCCCGGTGACACAGTGGATTAGCACTGCTGTCTCATAGTCCCAGGGACCCGGGTTCCATTCCCGGTGAAACAGTGGGTTAGCACTGCTGTCTCACAGTGCCAGGGACCCGGGTTCCATTCCCAGTGACACAGTGGGTTACCACTGCTGTCTCACAGTCCCAGGGAAGCGGGTTCCATTCCCGGTGACACAGTGGGTTAGCACTGCTGTCTCACAGTGCCAGGGACCCTGGTTCCATTCCCGGTGACACAGTGGGTTAGCCCTGCTGTCTCACAGCGCCAAGGACCCGGGTTCCATTCCCTGTGACACAGTGGGTTAGCACTGCTGTCTAACAGTGCCAGGGCCCCGGGTTCCATTCCCTGTGACACAGTGGGTTAGCACTGCTGCCTCACAGTCCCAGGGTCCCGGGTTCCATTCCCGGTGACACAGTGGGTTGGCGCCGCTGCCTCACAGTGCCAGGGACCTGGGTTCCATTCCCGGTGACACAGTGGGTTAGCACTGCTGTCACACAGTGCCAGGGACCCGGGTTCCATTCCCGGTGACACAGTGGGTTAGCACTGCTGCCTCACAGCGCCAGGGACCCGGGTTCCATTCCCGGTGACACAGTGGGTTAGCACAGAAGTCTCACAGTGCCAGGGACCCGGGATCCATTCCCAGTGACACAGTGCGTTAGCGCTGCTGTCTCACAGCACCAGGGACCCGGGTTCCATTCCCGGTGGCACAGTGGGTTAGCACTGCTGTCTCACAGTTGCAGGGACCCGGGTTCCATTCCCGGTGACACAGAGGGTCAGCAATGCTGTCTCACAGTGCCAGGGACCCTGGTTCCATTCCCAGTGACACAGTGGGTTAGCACTGCTGTCTCACAGCACCAGGGACCCGGGTTCCATTCCCGGTGACACAGTGGGTTAGCACTGCTGTCTCACAGCGCCAGGGACCCGGGTTCCATTCCCGGTGACACAGTGGGTTAGCACTGCTGTCTCACAGCGCCAGTTACCCGGGTTCCATTCCCAGTGACACAGTGGGTTAGCACTGCTGTCTCACAGCGCCAGGGACCCGGGTTCCATTCCCGGTGACACAGTGGGTTAGCACTGCTGTCTCACAGTGCCAGGGACCCGGTTTCCATTCCTGATGACATAGTGGGTTAGCACTACTGTCTCACAGTCCCACGGACCCGGTTTCCATTCCCGGTGACACATTGGGTTAGCACTGCTGCCTCACAGCGCCAGGGACCCGGGTACCATTCCCGGTGACACAGTGGGTTAGCACTGCTGTCTCACAGCGCCAGGGACCCGGGTTCCATTCCCGGGGACACAGTAGGTTAGCACTGCTGTCTCACAGTGCCAGGGACCCGGGTTCCATTCTCGGTGACACAGTGGGTTTGCGCTGCTGTCTCCCAGCGCCAGGGACCCGGGTTCCACTCCTTGTGACATAGTGGGTTATCTTTGCTGTCTCACAGCGCCAGGGACCCGGATTCCATTCCCGGTGACAAAGTGGGTTAGCACTGCTGTGTCACAGTCCCAGGGACCCGGGTTCCATTCCCGGTGACACAGTGGGATAGCACTGCTGTCTCACAGTGCCAGGGACCTGGGTTCCATTCCCGGTGACACAGTGGGTCAGCAATGTTGTCTCACAGTGCCAGGGACCCGGGTTCCATTCCCAGTGACACAGTGGGTTAGCACTGCTGTCTCACAGCGCCAGGGACCCGGGTTCCATTCCCGGTGACACAGTGGGTTAGCACTGCTGTCTCACAGTGCCAGGGACCCGGGTTCCATTCCCGGTGACACAGTGGGTTAGCACTGCTGTCTCACAGCGCCAGGGACCCGGGTTCCATTCCCTGTGACACAGTGGGTTAGCACTGCAGTCTCACAGCGCCAGGGACCCGGGTTCCATTCCCGGTGACACAGTGGGTTAGCACTTCTGTCTCACAGCGCCAGGGACCCGGGTTCCATTCCCGGTGACACAGTGGGTTAGCATTGCTGTCTCACAGCGCCAGGGACCTGGGTTCCATTCCCGGTGACACAGTGGGTTAGCACTGCTGTCTCACAGTGCCAGGGACCTGGGTTCCATTCCCGGTGACACAGTGGGTTAGCACTGCTGTCTCACAGTGCCAGGGACCCGGGTTCCATTCCCAGTGACACAGTGGGTTAGCACTGCTGCCTCACAGTCCCAGGGTCCCGGGTTCCATTCCCGGTGACACAGTGGGTTAGCGCCGCTGCCTCACAGTGCCAGGGACCTGGGTTCCATTCCCGGTGACACAGTGGGTTAGCACTGCTGTCTCACAGTGCCAGGGACCCGGGTTCCATTCCCGGTGACACAGTGGGTTAGCACTGCTGCCTCACAGCGCCAGGGACCCGGGTTCCATTCCCGGTGACACAGTGGGTTAGCACTGCTGTCTCACAGTGCCAGGGACCCGGGTTCCATTCCCGGTGACACAGTGGGTTAGCACTGCTGCCTCACAGCGCCAGGGACCCGGGTTCCATTCCCGGTGACACAGTGGGTTAGCACTGCTGTCTCACAGCGCCAGGGACCCGGGTTCCATTCCCGGTGACACAGTGGGTTAGCACTGCTGCCTCACAGTGCCAGGGACCCGGGTTCCATTCCCGGTGACACAGTGGGTTAGTGCTGCTGTCTCACAGTCCCAGGGACCCGGGTTCCATTCCCGGTGACACAGTGGGTTAGCGCTGCTGTCTCACAGCGCCAGGGACCCTGGTTTCTTTCCCGGTGACACAGTGGGTTAGCGCTGCTGTCTCAAAGCGCCAGGGTCCCGGGTTCCATTCCCGGTGACACAGTGGGTTAGCACTGCTGCCCCACAGTGCCAGGGACCCGGGTTCCATTCCCGGTGACACAGTGCTTTAGCACTGCTGTCTCACAGTCCCAGGGAGCCAGGTTCCATTCCCGGTGACACAGTGGGTTAGCACTGCTGCCTCACAGTCCCAGGGACCCGGGTTCCATTCCCAGTGACACAGTGCGTTAGCACTGCTGCCTCACAGTCCCAGGGACCCGGGTTCCATCCCCAGTGACACAGTGGGTGAGCACTGCTGCCAAACAGTCCCAGGGACCCGGGTCCCATTCCCGGTGACACAGTGCGTTAGCACTGCTGCCTCACAGTGCCAGGGACCCGGGTTCCATTCCCGGTGACACAGCGGGTTAGCGCTGCTGTCTCACAGTCTCAGGGAGCCGGGATCCATTCCCGGTGACACAGGGGGTTAGCACTGATGCCTCACAGTCCCAGGGACCCGGGTACCGTTCCCGGTGACACAGTGGGTTAGCACTGCTGCCTCACAGTGCCAGGGACACGTTTTCGATTCCAGTTGACACAGTGGGTTAGCACTGCTGTCTCACAGTCCCAGGGACCGGGTTCCATTCCCGGTGACACAGTGGATTAGCACTGCTGTCTCATAGTCCCAGGGACCCGGGTTCCATTCCCGGTGAAACAGTGGGTTAGCACTGCTGTCTCACAGTGCCAGGGACCCGGGTTCCATTCCCAGTGACACAGTGGGTTACCACTGCTGTCTCACAGTCCCAGGGAAGCGGGTTCCATTCCCGGTGACACAGTGGGTTAGCACTGCTGTCTCACAGTGCCAGGGACCCTGGTTCCATTCCCGGTGACACAGTGGGTTAGCCCTGCTGTCTCACAGCGCCAGGGACCCGGGTTCCATTCCCTGTGACACAGTGGGTTAGCACTGCTGTCTAACAGTGCCAGGGCCCCGGGTTCCATTCCCTGTGACACAGTGGGTTAGCACTGCTGTCTCACAGTGCCAGGGACCCGGGTTCCATTCCCGGTGACACAGTGGGTTAGCACTGCTGTCTCACAGTCCTAGGGACCCGGGTTCCATTCCCGGTGACACAGTGGGTTAGCACTGCTGTCTCACAGTGTCAGGGACCCGGGCTCCATTCCCGGTGACACAGTGGGTTAGCACTGCTGCCTCACAGTGTCAGGGAAACGGGTTCCATTCCCGGTGACACAGTTGGTTAGCACTGCTGTCTTACAGTGTCAGGGACCCGGGTTCCATTCCCGGTGACACAGTGGGTTAGCACTGATGTCTCACAGCGCCAGGGACCCGGGTTCCATTCCCGGTGACACAGTGGGTTAGCACTGTTGTCTTACAGTGTCAGGGACCCGGGTTCCATTCCCGGTGACACAGTGGGTTAGAATTGATGTCTCACAGCGCCAGGGACCCGGGTTCCATTCCCGGTGACACAGTGGGTTAGCACAGAAGTCTCACAGTGCCAGGGACCCGGGATCCATTCCCAGTGACACAGTGCGTTAGCGCTGCTGTCTCACAGCACCAGGGACCCGGGTTCCATTCCCGGTGACACAGTGGGTTAGCACTGCTGTCTCACAGTTGCAGGGACCCGGGTTCCATTCCCGGTGACACAGTGGGTCAGCAATGCTGTCTCACAGTGCCAGGGACCCGGGTTCCATTCCCAGTGACACAGTGGGTTAGCACTGCTGTCTCACAGCACCAGGGACCCGGGTTCCATTCCCGGTGACACAGTGGGTTAGCGCTGCTGTCTCAAAGCGCCAGGGTCCCGGGTTCCATTCCCGGTGACACAGTGGGTTAGCACTGCTGCCCCACAGTGCCAGGGACCCGGGTTCCATTCCCGGTGACACAGTGCTTTAGCACTGCTGTCTCACAGTCCCAGGGAGCCAGGTTCCATTCCCGGTGACACAGTGGGTTAGCACTGCTGCCTCACAGTCCCAGGGACCCGGGTTCCATTCCCAGTGACACAGTGCGTTAGCACTGCTGCCTCACAGTCCCAGGGACCCGGGTTCCATCCCCAGTGACACAGTGGGATAGCACTGCTGCCAAACAGTCCCAGGGACACGGGTCCCATTCCCAGTGACATAGTGCGTTAGCACTGCTGCCTCACAGTGCCAGGGACCCGGGTTCCATTCCCGGTGACACAGCGGGTTAGCGCTGCTGTCTCACAGTCTCAGGGAGCCGGGGTCCATTCCCGGTGACACAGGGGGTTAGCACTGATGCCTCACAGTCCCAGGGACCCGGGTACCGTTCCCGGTGACACAGTGGGTTAGCACTGCTGCCTCACAGTGCCAGGGACACGTTTTCGATTCCAGTTGACACAGTGGGTTAGCACTGCTGTCTCACAGTCCCAGGGACCGGGTTCCATTCCCGGTGACACAGTGGATTAGCACTGCTGTCTCATAGTCCCAGGGACCCGGGTTCCATTCCCGGTGAAACAGTGGGTTAGCACTGCTGTCTCACAGTGCCAGGGACCCGGGTTCCATTCCCAGTGACACAGTGGGTTACCACTGCTGTCTCACAGTCCCAGGGAAGCGGGTTCCATTCCCGGTGACACAGTGGGTTAGCACTGCTGTCTCACAGTGCCAGGGACCCTGGTTCCATTCCCGGTGACACAGTGGGTTAGCCCTGCTGTCTCACAGCGCCAGGGACCCGGGTTCCATTCCCTGTGACACAGTGGGTTAGCACTGCTGTCTAACAGTGCCAGGGCCCCGGGTTCCATTCCCTGTGACACAGTGGGTTAGCACTGCTGTCTCACACTGTCAGGGACCCGGGCTCCATTCCCGGTGACACAGTGGGTTAGCACTGCTGTCTTACAGTGTCAGGGACCCGGGTTCCATTCCCGGTGACACAGTGGGTTAGCACTGATGTCTCACAGCGCCAGGGACCCGGGTTCCATTCCCGGTGACACAGTGGGTTAGCACTGTTGTCTTACAGTGTCAGGGACCCGGGTTCCATTCCCGGTGACACAGTGGGTTAGAATTGATGTCTCACAGCACCAGGGACCCGGGTTCCATTCCCGGTGACACAGTGGGTTAGCACAGAAGTCTCATAGTCCCAGGGACCCGGGATCCATTCCCAGTGACACAGTGCGTTAGCGCTGCTGTCTCACAGCACCAGGGACCCGGGTTCCATTCCCGGTGGCACAGTGGGTTAGCACTGCTGTCTCACAGTTGCAGGGACCCGGGTTCCATTCCCGGTGACACAGTGGGTCAGCAATGCTGTCTCACAGTGCCAGGGACCCTGGTTCCATTCCCAGTGACACAGTGGGTTAGCACTGCTGTCTCACAGCACCAGGGACCCGGGTTCCATTCCCGGTGACACAGTGGGTTAGCACTGCTGTCTCACAGTGCCAGTTACCCGGGTTCCATTCCCAGTGACACAGTGGGTTAGCACTGCTGTCTCACAGCGCCAGGGACCCGGGTTCCATTCCCGGTGACACAGTGGGTTAGCACTGCTGTCTCACAGTGCCAGGGACCCGGTTTCCATTCCTGATGACATAGTGGGTTAGCACTACTGTCTCACAGTCCCACGGACCCGGTTTCCATTCCCGGTGACACATTGGGTTAGCACTGCTGTCTCACAGCGCCAGGGACCCGGGTTCCATTCCCGGGGACACAGTGGGTTAGCACTGCTGTCTCACAGTTCCAGGAACCCCGTTTCCATTCCCGGTGACACAGTAGGTTAGCACTGCTGTCTCACAGTGCCAGGGACCCGGGTTCCATTCTCGGTGACACAGTGGGTTTGCGCTGCTGTCTCCCAGCGCCAGGGACCCGGGTTCCACTCCTTGTGACATAGTGGGTTAGCTTTGCTGTCTCACAGTGCCAGTTACCCGGGTTCCATTCCCAGTGACACAGTGGGTTAGCACTGCTGTGTCACAGTCCCAGGGACCCGGGTTCCATTCCCGGTGACACAGTGGGATAGCACTGCTGTCTCACAGTGCCAGGGACCTGGGTTCCATTCCCGGTGACACAGAGGGTTATCACAGCTGTCTCACAGTGCCAGGGACCCGGGTTCCATTCCCGGTGACACAGTGGGTTAACACTGCTGTCTCACAGCGCCAGGGACCCGGGTTCCATTCCCGGTAACACAGTAGGTTAGCACTGCTGTCTCACAGCGCCAGGGACCCGGGTTCCATTCCCGGTAACACAGTAGGTTAGCACTGCTGTCTCACAGTCCCAGGGACCCGGGTTCCATTCTCGGTGACACAGTGGGTTAGCGCTGCTGCCTCACAGCGCCAGGGACCCGGGTTCCATTCCGGGTGACACAGTGGGTCAGCACTGCTGTCTCACAGCGCCAGGGACCCGGGTTCCATTCCCGGTGACACAGTGGGTTAGCACTGCTGCCTCACAGCGCCAGGGACCCGGGTTCCATTCCCAGTGACACAGTGGGTTAGCACTGCTGTCTCACAGCGCCAGGGACCCGGGTTCCATTCCCGGTGACACAGTGGGTTAGCACTGCTGTCTCACAGTGCCAGGGACCCGGGTTCCATTCCCGGTGACGCAGTGGGTTAGCACTGCTGTCTCACAGCGCCAGGGACCCGGGTTCCATTCCCTGTGACACAGTGGGTTAGCGCTGCTGCCTCACAGCGCCAGGGACCCGGGTTCCATTCCGGGTGACACAGTGGGTTAGCACTGCAGTCTCACAGCGCCAGGGACCCGGGTTCCATTCCCGGTGACACAGTGGGTTAGCACTGCTGTCTCACAGCGCCAGGGACCCGGGTTCCATTCCCGGTGACACAGTGGGTTAGCATTGCTGTCTCACAGCGCCAGGGACCTGGGTTCCATTCCCGGTGACACAGTGGGTTAGCACTGCTGTCTCACAGTGCCAGGGACCTGGGTTCCATTCCCGGTGACACAGTGGGTTAGCACTGCTGTCTCACAGTGCCAGGGACCCGGGTTCCATTCCCGGTGACACAGTGGGTTAGCACTGCTGCCTCACAGTCCCAGGGTCCCGGGTTCCATTCCCGGTGACACAGTGGGTTAACGCTACTGCCTCACAGTGCCAGGGACCCGGGTTCCATTCCCGGTGACACAGTGGGTTAGCACTGCTGCCTCACAGCGCCAGGGACCCGGGTTCCATTCCCGGTGACACAGTGGGTTAGCACTGCTGTCTCACAGTGCCAGGGACCCGGGTGCCATTCCCGGTGACACAGTGGGTTAGCACTGCTGCCTCACAGCGCCAGGGACCAGGGTTCCATTCCCGGTGACACAGTGGGTTAGCACTGCTGTCTCACAGCGCCAGGGACCCGGGTTCCATTCCCGGTGACACAGTGGGTTAGCATTGCTGTCTCACAGTCCCAGGGACCCGGGTTCCATTCCCAGCGACACAGTGGGATAGCACTGCTGTCTCACAGCGCCAGGGACCCGGGTTCCATTCCCGGTGACAGAGTGGGTTAGCACGGCTGTCTCACAGCCCCAGGGACCCGGGTTCCATTCCCGGTGCCACAGTGAGTTAGCACTGCTGTCTCACAGCGCCAGGAACCCGGGTTCCATTCCCGGTGCCACAGTGGGTTAGCACTGCTGTCTCACAGCGCCAGGGACCCGGGTTCCATTCCCGGTGTCACAGTGGGTTAGCACTGCTGCCTCACAGCGCCAGGGACCCGGGTTCCATTCCCGGTCACACAGTGGGTTAGCACTGCTGTCTCACAGTCCCAGGGACCCGGGTTCCATTCCCAGTGACACAGTGAGTTAGCACTGCTGTCTCACAGTGCCAAGGACCCGGGTTCCATTCCCGGTGACACAGTGGGTTAGCACTGCTGCCTCAGAGCGCCAGGGACCCGGGTTCCATTCCCGCTGACACAGTGGGTTAGCACTGCTCTCTCACAGTGCCAGGGACCCGGATTCCATTCCCGGTGACACAGTGGGTTAGCACTGCTGTCTCACAGAGCCAGGGACCCGGGTTCCATTCCCGGTGACACAGTGGGTTAGCACTGCTGTCTCACAGTCCCAGGGACTCGGGTTCCATTCCCGATGACACAGTGGGTTAGCACTGCTGCCTCACAGTACCAGGGACCCGGGTTCCATTCCCGGTGACACAGTGGGTTAGTGCTGCTGTCTCACAGTCCCAGGGTCCCGGGTTCCATTCCCGGTGACACAGTGGGTTAGCGCTGCTGTCTCACTGCGCCAGGGACCCGGGTTCCATTCCCGGTGACACAGTGGGTTAGCGCTGCTGTCTCACAGCGCCAGGGTCCCGGGTTCCATTCCCGGTGACACAGTGGGTTAGCACTGCTGCCTCACAGTGCCAGGGACCCGGGTTCCATTCCCGGTGACACAGTGGGTTAGCACTGCTGTCTCACAGTGTCAGGGACCCGGGCTCCATTCCCGGTGACACAGTGGGTTAGCACTGCTGCCTCACAGTGTCAGGGAAACGGGTTCCATTCCCGGTGACACAGTTGGTTAGCACTGCTGTCTTACAGTGTCAGGGACCCGGGTTCCATTCCCGGTGACACAGTGGGTTAGCACTGTTGTCTTACAGTGTCAGGGACCCGGGTTCCATTCCCGGTGACACAGTGGGTTAGAATTGATGTCTCACAGCGCCAGGGACCCGGGTTCCATTCCCGGTGACACAGTGGGTTAGCACAGAAGTCTCACAGTGCCAGGGACCCGGGATCCATTCCCAGTGACACAGTGCGTTAGCGCTGCTGTCTCACAGCACCAGGGACCCGGGTTCCATTCCCGGTGACACAGTGGGTTAGCACTGCTGTCTCACAGTTGCAGGGACCCGGGTTCCATTCCCGGTGACACAGTGGGTCAGCAATGCTGTCTCACAGTGCCAGGGACCCGGGTTCCATTCCCAGTGACACAGTGGGTTAGCACTGCTGTCTCACAGCACCAGGGACCCGGGTTCCATTCCCGGTGACACAGTGGGTTAGCGCTGCTGTCTCAAAGCGCCAGGGTCCCGGGTTCCATTCCCGGTGACACAGTGGGTTAGCACTGCTGCCCCACAGTGCCAGGGACCCGGGTTCCATTCCCGGTGACACAGTGCTTTAGCACTGCTGTCTCACAGTCCCAGGGAGCCAGGTTCCATTCCCGGTGACACAGTGGGTTAGCACTGCTGCCTCACAGTCCCAGGGACCCGGGTTCCATTCCCAGTGACACAGTGCGTTAGCACTGCTGCCTCACAGTCCCAGGGACCCGGGTTCCATCCCCAGTGACACAGTGGGATAGCACTGCTGCCAAACAGTCCCAGGGACCCGGGTCCCATTCCCAGTGACATAGTGCGTTAGCACTGCTGCCTCACAGTGCCAGGGACCCGGGTTCCATTCCCGGTGACACAGCGGGTTAGCGCTGCTGTCTCACAGTCTCAGGGAGCCGGGATCCATTCCCGGTGACACAGGGGGTTAGCACTGATGCCTCACAGTCCCAGGGACCCGGGTACCGTTCCCGGTGACACAGTGGGTTAGCACTGCTGCCTCACAGTGCCAGGGACACGTTTTCGATTCCAGTTGACACAGTGGGTTAGCACTGCTGTCTCACAGTCCCAGGGACCGGGTTCCATTCCCGGTGACACAGTGGATTAGCACTGCTGTCTCATAGTCCCAGGGACCCGGGTTCCATTCCCGGTGAAACAGTGGGTTAGCACTGATGTCTCACAGTGCCAGGGACCCGGGTTCCATTCCCAGTGACACAGTGGGTTACCACTGCTGTCTCACAGTCCCAGGGAAGCGGGTTCCATTCCCGGTGACACAGTGGGTTAGCACTGCTGTCTCACAGTGCCAGGGACCCTGGTTCCATTCCCGGTGACACAGTGGGTTAGCCCTGCTGTCTCACAGCGCCAGGGACCCGGGTTCCATTCCCTGTGACACAGTGGGTTAGCACTGCTGTCTAACAGTGCCAGGGCCCCGGGTTCCATTCCCTGTGACACAGTGGGTTAGCACTGCTGTCTCACAGTGTCAGGGACCCGGGCTCCATTCCCGGTGACACAGTGGGTTAGCACTGCTGTCTTACAGTGTCAGGGACCCGGGTTCCATTCCCGGTGACACAGTGGGTTAGCACTGATGTCTCACAGCGCCAGGGACCCGGGTTCCATTCCCGGTGACACAGTGGGTTAGCACTGTTGTCTTACAGTGTCAGGGACCCGGGTTCCATTCCCGGTGACACAGTGGGTTAGAATTGATGTCTCACAGCACCAGGGACCCGGGTTCCATTCCCGGTGACACAGTGGGTTAGCACAGAAGTCTCACAGTGCCAGGGACCCGGGATCCATTCCCAGTGACACAGTGCGTTAGCGCTGCTGTCTCACAGCACCAGGGACCCGGGTTCCATTCCCGGTGGCACAGTGGGTTAGCACTGCTGTCTCACAGTTGCAGGGACCCGGGTTCCATTCCCGGTGACACAGTGGGTCAGCAATGCTGTCTCACAGTGCCAGGGACCCTGGTTCCATTCCCAGTGACACAGTGGGTTAGCACTGCTGTCTCACAGCACCAGGGACCCGGGTTCCATTCCCGGTGACACAGTGGGTTAGCACTGCTGTCTCACAGTGCCAGTTACCCGGGTTCCATTCCCAGTGACACAGTGGGTTAGCACTGCTGTCTCACAGCGCCAGGGACCCGGGTTCCATTCCCGGTGACACAGTGGGTTAGCACTGCTGTCTCACAGTGCCAGGGACCCGGTTTCCATTCCTGATGACATAGTGGGTTAGCACTACTGTCTCACAGTCCCACGGACCCGGTTTCCATTCCCGGTGACACATTGGGTTAGCACTGCTGTCTCACAGCGCCAGGGACCCGGGTTCCATTCCCGGGGACACAGTGGGTTAGCACTGCTGTCTCACAGTTCCAGGAACCCGGTTTCCATTCCCGGTGACACAGTAGGTTAGCACTGCTGTCTCACAGTGCCAGGGACCCGGGTTCCATTCTCGGTGACACAGTGGGTTTGCGCTGCTGTCTCCCAGCGCCAGGGACCCGGGTTCCACTCCTTGTGACATAGTGGGTTAGCTTTGCTGTCTCACAGCGCCAGGGACCCGGATTCCATTCCCGGTGACATAGTGGGTTAGCACTGCTGTGTCACAGTCCCAGGGACCCGGGTTCCATTCCCGGTGACACAGTGGGATAGCGCTGCTGTCTCACAGTGCCAGGGACCTGGGTTCCATTCCCGGTGACACAGAGGGTTATCACAGCTGTCTCACAGTGCCAGGGACCCGGGTTCCATTCCCGGTGACACAGTGGGTTAACACTGCTGTCTCACAGCGCCATGGACCCGGGTTCCATTCCCGGTAACACAGTAGGTTAGCACTGCTGTCTCACAGCGCCAGGGACCCGGGTTCCATTCCCGGTAACACAGTAGGTTAGCACTGCTGTCTCACAGTCCCAGGGACCCGGGTTCCATTCTCGGTGACACAGTGGGTTAGCGCTGCTGCCTCACAGCGCCAGGGACCCGGGTTCCATTCCGGGTGACACAGTGGGTCAGCACTGCTGTCTCACAGCGCCAGGGACCCGGGTTCCATTCCCGGTGACACAGTGGGTTAGCACTGCTGCCTCACAGCGCCAGGGACCCTGGTTCCATTCCCAGTGACACAGTGGGTTAGCACTGCTGTCTCACAGCGCCAGGGACCCGGGTTCCATTCCCGGTGACACAGTGGGTTAGCACTGCTGTCTCACAGTGCCAGGGACCCGGGTTCCATTCCCGGTGACGCAGTGGGTTAGCACTGCTGTCTCACAGCGCCAGGGACCGGGTTCCATTCCCTGTGACACAGTGGGTTAGCGCTGCTGCCTCACAGCGCCAGGGACCCGGGTTCCATTCCGGGTGACACAGTGGGTTAGCACTGCAGTCTCACAGCGCCAGGGACCCGGGTTCCATTCCCGGTGACACAGTGGGTTAGCACTGCTGTCTCACAGCGCCAGGGACCCGGGTTCCATTCCCGGTGACACAGTGGGTTAGCATTGCTGTCTCACAGCGCCAGGGACCTGGGTTCCATTCCCGGTGACACAGTGGGTTAGCACTGCTGTCTCACAGTGCCAGGGACCTGGGTTCCATTCCCGGTGACACAGTGGGTTAGCACTGCTGTCTCACAGTGCCAGGGACCCGGGTTCCATTCCCGGTGACACAGTGGGTTAGCACTGCTGCCTCACAGTCCCAGGGTCCCGGGTTCCATTCCCGGTGACACAGTGGGTTAACGCTACTGCCTCACAGCGCCAGGGACCCGGGTTCCATTCCCGGTGACACAGTGGGTTACCACTGCTGCCTCACAGCGCCAGGGACCCGGGTTCCATTCCCGGTGACACAGTGGGTTAGCACTGCTGTCTCACAGTGCCAGGGACCCGGGTGCCATTCCCGGTGACACAGTGGGTTAGCACTGCTGCCTCACAGCGCCAGGGACCAGGGTTCCATTCCCGGTGACACAGTGGGTTAGCACTGCTGTCTCACAGCGCCAGGGACCCGGGTTCCATTCCCGGTGACACAGTGGGTTAGCATTGCTGTCTCACAGTCCCAGGGACCCGGGTTCCATTCCCAGCGACACAGTGGGTTAGCACTGCTGTCTCACAGCGCCAGGGACCCGGGTTCCATTCCCGGTGACAGAGTGGGTTAGCACGGCTGTCTCACAGCCCCAGGGACCCGGGTTCCATTCCCGGTGCCACAGTGAGTTAGCACTGCTGTCTCACAGCGCCAGGGACCCGGGTTCCATTCCCGGTGCCACAGTGGGTTAGCACTGCTGTCTCACAGCGCCAGGGACCCGGGTTCCATTCCCGGTGTCACAGTGGGTTAGCACTGCTGCCTCACAGCGCCAGGGACCCGGGTTCCATTCCCGGTCACACAGTGGGTTAGCACTGCTGTCTCACAGTCCCAGGGACCCGGGTTCCATTCCCAGTGACACAGTGAGTTAGCACTGCTGTCTCACAGTCCCAGGGACCCGGGTTCCATTCCCGGTGACACAGTGGGTTAGCACTGCTGCCTCAGAGCGGCAGGGACCCGGGTTCCATTCCCGCTGACACAGTGGGTTAGCACTGCTCTCTCACAGTGCCAGGGACCCGGATTCCATTCCGGGTGACACAGTGGGTTAGCACTGCTGTCTCACAGAGCCAGGGACCCGGGTTCCATTCCCGGTGACACAGTGGGTTAGCACTGCTGTCTCACAGTCCCAGGGACTCGGGTTCCATTCCCGATGACACAGTGGGTTAGCACTGCTGCCTCACAGTACCAGGGACCCGGGTTCCATTCCCGGTGACACAGTGGGTTAGTGCTGCTGTCTCACAGTCCCAGGGTCCCGGGTTCCATTCCCGGTGACACAGTGGGTTAGCGCTGCTGTCTCACTGCGCCAGGGACCCGGGTTCCATTCCCGGTGACACAGTGGGTTAGCGCTGCTGTCTCACAGCGCCAGGGTCCCGGGTTCCATTCCCGGTGACACAGTGGGTTAGCACTGCTGCCTCACAGTGCCAGGGACCCGGGTTCCATTCCCGGTGACACAGTGCTTTAGCGCTGCTGTCTCACAGTCCCAGGGACCCAGGTTCCATTCCCGGTGACACAGTGGGTTAGCACTGCTGCCTCACAGTCCCAGGGACCCGGGTTTATTTCCCAGTGACACAGTGCGTTAGCACTGCTGCCTCACAGTCCCAGGGACCCGGGTTCCATCCCCAGTGACACAGTGGGTTAGCACTGCTGCCAAACAGTCCCAGGGACCCGGGTCCCATTCCCAGTGACATAGTGCGTTAGCACTGCTGCCTCACAGTGCCAGGGACCCGGGTTCCATTCCCGGTGACACAGCGGGTTAGCGCTGCTGTCTCACAGTCTCAGGGACCCGGGATCCATTCCCGGTGACACAGGGGGTTAGCACTGATGCCTCACAGTCCCAGGGACCCGGGTACCATTCCCGGTGACACAGTGGGTTAGCACTGCTGCCTCACAGTGCCAGGGACACGTTTTCGATTCCCGTTGACACAGTGGGTTAGCACTGCTGTCTCACGGTCCCGGGACCCGGGTTCCATTCCCGGTGACACAGTGGGTTAGCACTGCTGTCTCACAGTGCCAGGGACCCGGGTTCCATTCCCTGTGACACAGTGGGTTAGCACTGCTGTCTCACAGCGCCAGGGACCCGGGTTCCATTTCCTGTGACACAGTGGGCTACCACTGCTGTCTCACAGTCCCAGGGAAGCGGGTTACATTCCCGGTGACACAGTGGGTTAGCACTGCTGTCTCACAGTGCCAGGGACCCTGGTTCCATTCCCGGTGACACAGTGGGTTAGCCCTGCTGTCTCACAGCGCCAGGGACCCGGGTTCCATTCCCTGTGACACAGTGGGTTAGCACTGCTGTCTCACAGTGCCAGGGACCCGGGTTCCATTCTCTGTGACACAGTGGGTTAGCACTGCTGTCTCACAGCGCCAGGGACCCGGGTTCCATTTCCTGTGACACAGTGGGTTAGCACTGCTGTCTCACAGCGCCAGGGACCCGGGTTCCATTCCCGGTGACACAGTGGGTTAGCACTGCTGTCTCACAGTGTCAGGGACCCGGGCTCCATTCCCGGTGACACAGTGGGTTAGCACTGCTGCCTCACAGTGTCAGGGAAACGGGTTCCATTCCCGGTGACACAGTGGGTTAGCACTGTTGTCTTACAGTGTCAGGGACCCGGGTTCCATTCCCGGTGACACAGTGGGTTAGAATTGATGTCTCACAGCGCCAGGGACCCGGGTTCCATTCCCGGTGACACAGTGGGTTAGCACAGCAGTCTCACAATGCCAGGGACCCGGGATCCATTCCCAGTGACACAGTGGGTTAGCACTGCTATCTCACAGTGCCATGGACCCGGGTTCCATTCCCAGTGACACAGTGGGTTAGCACTGCTGTCTCACAGCGCTAGGGACCCGGGTTCCATTCCCGGTGACACAGTGGGTTAGCACTGCTGTCTCACAGTGCCAGGGACCCGGTTTCCATTCCTGATGACATAGTGGGTTAGCACTACTGTCTCACAGTCCCACGGACCCGGTTTCCATTCCCGGTGACACAGTGGGTTAGCACTGCTGCCTCACAGCGCCAGGGACACGGGTACCATTCCCGGTGACACAGTGGGTTAGCACTGCTGTCTCACAGTCCTAGGGACCCGGGTTCCATTCCCGGTGACACAGTGGGTTAGCACTGCTGTCTCACAGCGCCAGGGACCTGGGTTCCATTCCCGGTGACACAGTGGGTTAGCAATGCTGTCTCACAGTGTCAGGGACCCGGGCACCATTCCCGGTGACACAGTGGGTTAGCACTGATGTCCCACAGCGCCAGGGCCGCGGGTTCCATTCCCGGTGACACAGTGGGTTAGCACTGCTGTCTCACAGTGTCAGGGACCCGGGTTCCATTCCTTGTGACATAGTGGGTTTGCGCTGCTGTCTCCCATCGCCAGGGACCCGGGTTCCATTCCCGGTGACACAGTGGGTTAGCTCTGCTGTCTCACAGCGCCAGGGACCCGGGTTCCATTCCCGGGGACATAGTGGGTTAGCACTGCTGTCTCACAGCGCCAGGGACCCGGGTTCCATTCCCGGGGACATAGTGGGTTAGCACTGCTGTCTCACAGTGCCAGGGACCCGGGTTCCATTCCCGGTGACACAGTGGGTTAGCACTGCTGTCTTACAGTGTTAGGGACCCGGGTTCCATTCCCGGTGGCACAGTGGGTTAGCACTGATGTCTCACAGCGCCAGGGACCCGGGTTCCATTCCCGGTGACACAGTGGGTTAGCACTGTTGTCTTACAGTGTCAGGGACCCGGGTTCCATTCCCGGTGACACAGTGGGTTAGAATTGATGTCTCACAGCGCCAGGGACCCGGGATCCATTCCCAGTGACACAGTGGGTTAGCACTGCTGTCTCACAGTTGCAGGGACCCGGGTTCCATTCCCGGTGATACAGTGGGTCAGCAATGCTGTCTCACAGTGCCAGGGACTCGGGTTCCATTCCCAGTGACACAGTGGGTTAGCACTGCTGTCTCACAGCGCCAGGGACCCGGGTTCCATTCCCGGTGACACAGTGGGTTAGCACTGCTGTCTCACAGTGCCAGGGACCCGGGTTCCATTCCCGGTGACACAGTGGGTTAGCACTGCTGTCTCACAGCGCCAGGGACCCGGGTTCCATTCCCTGTGACACAGTGGGTTAGCGCTGCTGCCTCACAGCGCCAGGGACCCGGGTTCCATTCCGGGTGACACAGTGGGTTAGCACTGCAGTCTCACAGCGCCAGGGACCCGTGTTCCATTCCCGGTGACACAGTGGGTTAGCACTGCTGTCTCACAGCGCCAGGGACCCGGGTTCCATTCCCGGTGACACAGTGGGTTAGCATTGCTGTCTCACAGCGCCAGGGACCTGGGTTCCATTCCCGGTGACACAGTGGGTTAGCACTGCTGTCTCACAGTGCCAGGGACCTGGGTTCCATTCCCGGTGACACAGTGGGTTAGCACTGCTGTCTCACAGTGCCAGGGACCCGGGTTCCATTCCCGGTGACACAGTGGGTTAGCACTGCTGCCTCACAGTCCCAGGGTCCCGGGTTCCATTCCCGGTGACACAGTGGGTTAGCGCCGCTGCCTCACAGTGCCAGGGACCTGGGTTCCATTCCCGGTGACACAGTGGGTTAGCACTGCTGTCTCACAGTGCCAGGGACCCGGGTTCCATTCCCGGTGACACAGTGGGTTAGCACTGCTGCCTCACAACGCCAGGGACCCGGGTTCCATTCCCGGTGACACAGTGGGTTAGCACTGCTGTCTCACAGTGCCAGGGACCCGGGTTCCATTCCCGGTGACACAGTGGGTTAGCACTGCTGCCTCACAGCGCCAGGGACCCGGGTTCCATTCCCGGTGACACAGTGGTTAGCACTGCTGTCTCACAGCGCCAGGGACCCGGGTTCCATTCCCGGTGACACAGTGGGTTAGCACTGCTGTCTCACAGTGCCAGGGACCCGGGTTCCATTCCCGGTGACACAGTGGGTTAGTGCTGCTGTCTCACAGTCCCAGGGACCCGGGTTCCATTCCCAGTGACACAGTGGGTTAGCGCTGCTGTCTCACAGCGCCAGGGACCCTGGTTCCTTTCCCGGTGACACAGTGGGTTAGCGCTGCTGTCTCAAAGCGCCAGGGTCCCGGGTTCCATTCCCGGTGACACAGTGGGTTAGCACTGCTGCCCCACAGTGCCAGGGACCCGGGTTCCATTCCCGGTGACACAGTGCTTTAGCACTGCTGTCTCACAGTCCCAGGGAGCCAGGTTCCATTCCCGGTGACACAGTGGGTTAGCACTGCTGCCTCACAGTCCCAGGGACCCGGGTTCCATTCCCAGTGACACAGTGCGTTAGCACTGCTGCCTCACAGTCCCAGGGACCCGGGTTCCATCCCCAGTGACACAGTGGGTTAGCACTGCTGCCAAACAGTCCCAGGGACCCGGGTCCCATTCCCAGTGACACAGTGGGTTAGCGCTGCTGTCTCACAGCGCCAGGGACCCTGGTTCCTTTCCCGGTGACACAGTGGGTTAGCGCTGCTGTCTCAAAGCGCCAGGGTCCCGGGTTCCATTCCCGGTGACACAGTGGGTTAGCACTGCTGCCCCACAGTGCCAGGGACCCGGGTTCCATTCCCGGTGACACAGTGCTTTAGCACTGCTGTCTCACAGTCCCAGGGAGCCAGGTTCCATTCCCGGTGACACAGTGGGTTAGCACTGCTGCCTCACTGTCCCAGGGACCCGGGTTCCATCCACAGTGACACAGTGCGTTAGCACTGCTGCCTCACAGTGCCAGGGACCCGGGTTCCATTCCCGGTGACACAGCGGGTTTGCGCTGCTGTCTCACAGTCTCAGGGAGCCGGGATCCATTCCCGGTGACACAGGGGGTTAGCACTGATGCCTCACAGTCCCAGGGACCCGGGTACCGTTCCCGGTGACACAGTGGGTTAGCACTGCTGCCTCACAGTGCCAGGGACACGTTTTCGATTCCAGTTGACACAGTGGGTTAGCACTGCTGTCTCACAGTCCCAGGGACCGGGTTCCATTCCCGGTGACACAGTGGATTAGCACTGCTGTCTCATAGTCCCAGGGACCCGGGTTCCATTCCCGGTGAAACAGTGGGTTAGCACTGCTGTCTCACAGTGCCAGGGACCCGGGTTCCATTCCCAGTGACACAGTGGGTTACCACTGCTGTCTCACAGTCCCAGGGAAGCGGGTTCCATTCCCTGTGACACAGTGGGTTAGCACTGCTGTCTAACAGTGCCAGGGCCCCGGGTTCCATTCCCTGTGACACAGTGGGTTAGCACTGCTGTCTCACAGTGCCAGGGACCCGGGTTCCATTCCCGGTGACACAGTGGGTTAGCACTGCTGTCACACAGTCCTAGGGACCCGGGTTCCATTCCCGGTGACACAGTGGGTTAGCACTGCTGTCTCACAGCGCCAGGGACCCGGGTTCCATTCCCGGTGACACAGTGGGTTAGCACTGCTGTCTCACAGTGTCAGGGACCCGGGCTCCATTCCCGGTGACACAGTGGGTTAGCACTGCTGCCTCACAGTGTCAGGGAAACGGGTTCCATTCCCGGTGACACAGTGGGTTAGCACTGCTGTCTTACAGTGTCAGGGACCCGGGTTCCATTCCCGGTGACACAGTGGGTTAGCACTGATGTCTCACAGCGCCAGGGACCCGGGTTCCATTCCCGGTGACACAGTGGGTTAGCACTGTTGTCTTACAGTGTCAGGGACCCGGGTTCCATTCCCGGTGACACAGTGGGTTAGAATTGATGTCTCACAGCGCCAGGGACCTGGGTTCCATTCCCGGTGACACAGTGGGTTAGCACAGAAGTCTCACAGTGCCAGGGACCCGGGATCCATTCCCAGTGACACAGTGCGTTAGCGCTGCTGTCTCACAGCACCAGGGACCCGGGTTCCATTCCCGGTGACACAGTGGGTTAGCACTGCTGTCTCACAGTTGCAGGGACCCGGGTTCCATTCCCGGTGACACAGTGGGTCAGCAATGCTGTCTCACAGTGCCAGGGACCCGGGTTCCATTCCCAGTGACACAGTGGGTTAGCACTGCTGTCTCACAGCACCAGGGACCCGGGTTCCATTCCCGGTGACACAGTGGGTTAGCACTGCTGTCTCACAGTGCCAGGGACCCGGGTTCCATTCCCAGTGACACAGTGGGTTAGCACTGCTGTCTCACAGCGCCAGGGACCCGTGTTCCATTCCCGGTGACACAGTGGGTTAGCACTGCTGTCTCACAGTGCCAGGGACCCGGTTTCCATTCCTGATGACATAGTGGGTTAGCACTACTGTCTCACACTCCCACGGACCCGGTTTCCATTCCCGGTGACACAGTGGGTTAGCACTGCACCCTCACAGCGCCAGGGACCCGGGTACCATTCCCGGTGACACAGTGGGTTAGCGCTGCTGTCTCACAGTTCCAGGAACCCGGTTTCCATTCCCGGTGACACAGTAGTTTAGCACTGCTGTCTCACAGTGCCAGGGACCCGGGTTCCATTCCCGGTGACACAGTGGGTTTGCGCTGCTGTCTCACAGTTCCAGGAACCCGGTTTCCATTCCCGGTGACACAGTAGGTTAGCACTGCTGTCTCACAGTGCCAGGGACCCGGGTTCCATTCCCGGGGACACAGTGGGTTAGCACTGCTGTCTCACAGTTCCAGGAACCCGGTTTCCATTCCCGGTGACACAGTAGGTTAGCACTGCTGTCTCACAGTGCCAGGGACCCGGGTTCCATTCCCGGTGACACAGTGGGTTTGCGCTGCTGTCTCCCAGCGCCAGGGACCCGGGTTCCACTCCTTGTGACATAGTGGGTTAGCTCTGCTGTCTCACAGCGCCAGGGACCCGGATTCCATTCCCGGTGACATAGTGGGTTAGCACTGCTGTGTCACAGTCCCAGGGACCCGGGTTCCATTCCCGGGGACACAGTGGGTTAGCACTGCTGTCTCACAGCGCCAGGGACCCGGGTTCCATTCCCGGGGACACAGTGGGTTAGCACTGCTGTCTCACAGTTCCAGGAACCCGGTTTCCATTCCCGGTGACACAGTAGGTTAGCACTGCTGTCTCACAGTGCCAGGGACCCGGGTTCCATTCCCGGTGACACAGTGGGTTTGCGCTGCTGTCTCCCAGCGCCAGGGACCCGGGTTCCACTCCTTGTGACATAGTGGGTTAGCTCTGCTGTCTCACAGCGCCAGGGACCCGGATTCCATTCCCGGTGACATAGTGGGTTAGCACTGCTGTGTCACAGTCCCAGGGACCCGGGTTCCATTCCCGATGACACAGTGGGATAGCACTGCTGTCTCACAGTGCCAGGGACCTGGGTTCCATTCCCGGTGACACAGAGGGTTATCACAGCTGTCTCACAGTCCCAGGGACCCGGGTTCCATTCCCGATGACACAGTGGGATAGCACTGCTGTCTCACAGTGCCAGGGACCTGGGTTCCATTCCCGGTGACACAGAGGGTTATCACAGCTGTCTCACAGTACCAGGGACCCGGGTTCCATTCCCGGTGACACAGTGGGTTAGTGCTGCTGTCTCACAGTCCCAGGGTCCCGGGTTCCATTCCCGGTGACACAGTGGGTTAGCACTGCTGCCTCACACTGTCAGGGACCCGGGTTCCATTCCCGGTGACACAGTGGGTTAGAATTGATGTCTCACAGCGCCAGGGACCCGGGTTCCATTCTCAGTGACACAGTGCGTTAGCACTGCTGCCTCACAGTCCCAGGGACCCGGGTTCCATCCCCAGTGACACAGTGGGTTAGCACTGGTGCCAAACAGTCCCAGGGACCCGGGTCCCATTCCCAGTGACACAGTGCGTTAGCACTGCTGCCTCACAGTGCCAGGGACCCGGGTTCCATTCCATGTGACACAGCGGGTTAGCGCTGCTGTCTCACAGTCTCAGGGACCCGGGATCCATTCCCGGTGACACAGGGGGTTAGCACTGATGCCTCACAGTCCCAGGGACCCGGGTACCATTCCCGGTGACACAGTGGGTTAGCACTGCTGCCTCACAGTGCCAGGGACACGTTTTCGATTCCCGTTGACACAGTGGGTTAGCACTGTTGTCTCACAGTCCCAGGGACCCGGGTTCCATTCCCGGTGACACAGTGGATTAGCACTGCTGTCTCACAGTCCCAGGGACCAGGGTTCCATTCCCGGTGAAACAGTGGGTTAGCACTGCTGTCTCACAGTGCCAGGGACCCGGGTTCCACTCCCGATGACACAGTGGGTTAGCACTTCTGCCTCACAGTGCCAGGGACCCGGGTTCCATTCCCGGTAACAGAGTGGGTTAGCACTGCTGTCTCACAGTCCCAGGGACCCGGGTTCCATTCCCGGTGACACAGTGGGTTAGCACTGCTGCCTCACAGTCCCAGGGACCCGGGTTCCATTCCCGGTGACACAGTGGGTTAGCACTGCTGTTTCACAGCGCCAGGGACCCGGGTTCCATTCCCGGTGACACAGTGGGTTAGCACTGCTGTCTCACAGCGCCAGGGACCCGGGTTCCATTCCCGGTGACACAGTGGGTTAGCACTGCTGTCTCACAGTCCCAGGGACTCGGGTTCCATTCCCAGTGACACAGTGGGTTAGCACTGCTGTCTCAGAGTCCCAGGGACCCGGGTTCCATTCCCGGTGACACAGTGGGTTAGCACTGCTGTCTCACAGCGCCAGGGACCCGGGTTCCATTCCCGGTGACACAGTGGGTTAGCACTGCTGTCTCACAGTGCCAGGGACCCGGATTCCATTCCCGGTGACACAGTGGGTTACCACTGCTGTCTCACAGCGCCAGGGACCCGGGTTCCATTCCCTGTGACACAGTGGGTTAGCGCTGCTGCCTCTCAGCGCCAGGGACCCGGGTTCCATTCCGGGTGACACAGTGGGTTAGCACTGCAGTCTCACAGCGCCAGGGACCCGGGTTCCATTCCCGGTGACACAGTGGGTTAGCACTGCTGTCTCACAGCGCCAGAGACCCGGGTTCCATTCCCGGTGACACACTGGGTTAGCATTGCTGTCTCACAGCTCCAGTGACCTGGGTTCCATACCCGGTGACACAGTGGGTTAGCACTGCTGTCTCACAGTGCCAGGGACCTGGGTTCCATTCCCGGTGACACAGTGGGTTAGCACTGCTGTCTCACAGTGCCAGGGACCCGGGTTCCATTCCCGGTGACATAGTGGGTTAGCACTGCTGCCTCACAGTCCCAGGGACCCGGGTTCCATTCCCGGTGACACAGTGGGTTAGCGCTGCTGCCTCACAGTGCCAGGGACCTGGGTTCCATTCCCGGTGACACAGTGGATTAGCACTGCTGCCTCACAGTCCCAGGGACCCGGGTTCCATTCCCGGTGACACAGTGGGTTATCACAGCTGTCTCACAGTGCCAGGGACCCGGGTTCCATTCCCGGTGACACAGTGGGTTAACACTGCTGTCTCACAGCGCCAGGGACCCGGGTTCCATTCCCGGTAACACAGTAGGTTAGCACTGCTGTCTCACAGTGCCAGGGACCCGGGTTCCATTCCCGGTGACACTGTGGATTAGCACTGCTGCCTCACAGTCCCAGGGACCCGGGTTCCATTCTCGGTGACACAGTGGGTTAGCACTGCTGTCTCACAGTGTCTTACAGTGCCAGGGACCCGGGTTCCTTTCCCGGTGACACAGTGGGTTAGAATTGATGTCTCACAGCGCCAGGGACCCGGGTTCCATTCCCGGTGACACAGTGGGTTAGCACTGCTGTCTCACAGTCCCAGGGACCCGGGTTCCATTCCCAGTGACACAGTGGGTTAGCACTGCTGTCTCACAGTGCCAGGGACCCGGGATCCATTCCCAGTGACACAGTGGGTTAGCACGGCTGTCTCACAGTGCCAGGGACCCGGGTTCCATTCCCTGTGACACAGTGGGTTAGCACTGCTGTCTCACAGTCCCAGGGACCCGGGTTCCATTCCCGGTGACACAGTGGGTTAGCACTGCTGTCTCACAGTCCCAGGGACCCGGGTTCCATTCCCGGTGACACAGTGGGTTAGCACTGCTGCCTCACAGCGCCAGGGACCCGGGTTCCATTCCCGGTGACACAGTAGGTTAGCACTGCTGTCTCACAGTGCCAGGGACCCGGGTTCCATTCTCGGTGACACAGTGGGTTTGCGCTGCTGTCTCCCAGCGCCAGGGACCCGGGTTCCACTCCTTGTGACATAGTGGGTTAGCTTTGCTGTCTCACAGCGCCAGGGACCCGGATTCCATTCCCGGTGACATAGTGGGTTAGCACTGCTGTGTCACAGTCCCAGGGACCCGGGTTCCATTCCCGGTGACACAGTGGGATAGCGCTGCTGTCTCACAGTGCCAGGGACCTGGGTTCCATTCCCGGTGACACAGAGGGTTATCACAGCTGTCTCACAGTGCCAGGGACCCGGGTTCCATTCCCGGTGACACAGTGGGTTAACACTGCTGTCTCACAGCGCCATGGACCCGGGTTCCATTCCCGGTAACACAGTAGGTTAGCACTGCTGTCTCACAGCGCCAGGGACCCGGGTTCCATTCCCGGTAACACAGTAGGTTAGCACTGCTGTCTCACAGTCCCAGGGACCCGGGTTCCATTCTCGGTGACACAGTGGGTTAGCGCTGCTGCCTCACAGCGCCAGGGACCCGGGTTCCATTCCGGGTGACACAGTGGGTCAGCACTGCTGTCTCACAGCGCCAGGGACCCGGGTTCCATTCCCGGTGACACAGTGGGTTAGCACTGCTGCCTCACAGCGCCAGGGACCCTGGTTCCATTCCCAGTGACACAGTGGGTTAGCACTGCTGTCTCACAGCGCCAGGGACCCGGGTTCCATTCCCGGTGACACAGTGGGTTAGCACTGCTGTCTCACAGTGCCAGGGACCCGGGTTCCATTCCCGGTGACGCAGTGGGTTAGCACTGCTGTCCCACAGCGCCAGGGACCGGGTTCCATTCCCTGTGACACAGTGGGTTAGCGCTGCTGCCTCACAGCGCCAGGGACCCGGGTTCCATTCCGGGTGACACAGTGGGTTAGCACTGCAGTCTCACAGCGCCAGGGACCCGGGTTCCATTCCCGGTGACACAGTGGGTTAGCACTGCTGTCTCACAGCGCCAGGGACCCGGGTTCCATTCCCGGTGACACAGTGGGTTAGCATTGCTGTCTCACAGCGCCAGGGACCTGGGTTCCATTCCCGGTGACACAGTGGGTTAGCACTGCTGTCTCACAGTGCCAGGGACCTGGGTTCCATTCCCGGTGACACAGTGGGTTAGCACTGCTGTCTCACAGTGCCAGGGACCCGGGTTCCATTCCCGGTGACACAGTGGGTTAGCACTGCTGCCTCACAGTCCCAGCGTCCCGGGTTCCATTCCCGGTGACACAGTGGGTTAACGCTACTGCCTCACAGCGCCAGGGACCCGGGTTCCATTCCCGGTGACACAGTGGGTTACCACTGCTGCCTCACAGCGCCAGGGACCCGGGTTCCATTCCCGGTGACACAGTGGGTTAGCACTGCTGTCTCACAGTGCCAGGGACCCGGGTGCCATTCCCGGTGACACAGTGGGTTAGCACTGCTGCCTCACAGCGCCAGGGACCAGGGTTCCATTCCCGGTGACACAGTGGGTTAGCACTGCTGTCTCACAGCGCCAGGGACCCGGGTTCCATTCCCGGTGACACAGTGGGTTAGCATTGCTGTCTCACAGTCCCAGGGACCCGGGTTCCATTCCCAGCGACACAGTGGGTTAGCACTGCTGTCTCACAGCGCCAGGGACCCGGGTTCCATTCCCGGTGACAGAGTGGGTTAGCACGGCTGTCTCACAGCCCCAGGGACCCGGGTTCCATTCCCGGTGCCACAGTGAGTTAGCACTGCTGTCTCACAGCGCCAGGGACCCGGGTTCCATTCCCGGTGCCACAGTGGGTTAGCACTGCTGTCTCACAGCGCCAGGGACCCGGGTTCCATTCCCGGTGTCACAGTGGGTTAGCACTGCTGCCTCACAGCGCCAGGGACCCGGGTTCCATTCCCGGTCACACAGTGGGTTAGCACTGCTGTCTCACAGTCCCAGGGACCCGGGTTCCATTCCCAGTGACACAGTGAGTTAGCACTGCTGTCTCACAGTCCCAGGGACCCGGGTTCCATTCCCGGTGACACAGTGGGTTAGCACTGCTGCCTCAGAGCGCCAGGGACCCGGGTTCCATTCCCGCTGACACAGTGGGTTAGCACTGCTCTCTCACAGTGCCAGGGACCCGGATTCCATTCCGGGTGACACAGTGGGTTAGCACTGCTGTCTCACAGAGCCAGGGACCCGGGTTCCATTCCCGGTGACACAGTGGGTTAGCACTGCTGTCTCACAGTCCCAGGGACTCGGGTTCCATTCCCGATGACACAGTGGGTTAGCACTGCTGCCTCACAGTACCAGGGACCCGGGTTCCATTCCCGGTGACACAGTGGGTTAGTGCTGCTGTCTCACAGTCCCAGGGTCCCGGGTTCCATTCCCGGTGACACAGTGGGTTAGCGCTGCTGTCTCACTGCGCCAGGGACCCGGGTTCCATTCCCGGTGACACAGTGGGTTAGCGCTGCTGTCTCACAGCGCCAGGGTCCCGGGTTCCATTCCCGGTGACACAGTGGGTTAGCACTGCTGCCTCACAGTGCCAGGGACCCGGGTTCCATTCCCGGTGACACAGTGCTTTAGCGCTGCTGTCTCACAGTCCCAGGGACCCAGGTTCCATTCCCGGTGACACAGTGGGTTAGCACTGCTGCCTCACAGTCCCAGGGACCCGGGTTTATTTCCCAGTGACACAGTGCGTTAGCACTGCTGCCTCACAGTCCCAGGGACCCGGGTTCCATCCCCAGTGACACAGTGGGTTAGCACTGCTGCCAAACAGTCCCAGGGACCCGGGTCCCATTCCCAGTGACATAGTGCGTTAGCACTGCTGCCTCACAGTGCCAGGGACCCGGGTTCCATTCCCGGTGACACAGCGGGTTAGCGCTGCTGTCTCACAGTCTCAGGGACCCGGGATCCATTCCCGGTGACACAGGGGGTTAGCACTGATGCCTCACAGTCCCAGGGACCCGGGTACCATTCCCGGTGACACAGTGGGTTAGCACTGCTGCCTCACAGTGCCAGGGACACGTTTTCGATTCCCGTTGACACAGTGGGTTAGCACTGCTGTCTCACGGTCCCGGGACCCGGGTTCCATTCCCGGTGGAACAGTGGGTTAGCACTGCTGTCTCACAGTGCCAGGGACCCGGGTTCCATTCCCTGTGACACAGTGGGTTAGCACTGCTGTCTCACAGCGCCAGGGACCCGGGTTCCATTTCCTGTGACACAGTGGGCTACCACTGCTGTCTCACAGTCCCAGGGAAGCGGGTTACATTCCCGGTGACACAGTGGGTTAGCACTGCTGTCTCACAGTGCCAGGGACCCTGGTTCCATTCCCGGTGACACAGTGGGTTAGCCCTGCTGTCTCACAGCGCCAGGGACCCGGGTTCCATTCCCTGTGACACAGTGGGTTAGCACTGCTGTCTCACAGTGCCAGGGACCCGGGTTCCATTCTCTGTGACACAGTGGGTTAGCACTGCTGTCTCACAGCGCCAGGGACCCGGGTTCCATTTCCTGTGACACAGTGGGTTAGCACTGCTGTCTCACAGCGCCAGGGACCCGGGTTCCATTCCCGGTGACACAGTGGGTTAGCACTGCTGTCTCACAGTGTCAGGGACCCGGGCTCCATTCCCGGTGACACAGTGGGTTAGCACTGCTGCCTCACAGTGTCAGGGAAACGGGTTCCATTCCCGGTGACACAGTGGGTTAGCACTGTTGTCTTACAGTGTCAGGGACCCGGGTTCCATTCCCGGTGACACAGTGGGTTAGAATTGATGTCTCACAGCGCCAGGGACCCGGGTTCCATTCCCGGTGACACAGTGGGTTAGCACAGCAGTCTCACAATGCCAGGGACCCGGGATCCATTCCCAGTGACACAGTGGGTTAGCACTGCTATCTCACAGTGCCATGGACCCGGGTTCCATTCCCAGTGACACAGTGGGTTAGCACTGCTGTCTCACAGCGCTAGGGACCCGGGTTCCATTCCCGGTGACACAGTGGGTTAGCACTGCTGTCTCACAGTGCCAGGGACCCGGTTTCCATTCCTGATGACATAGTGGGTTAGCACTACTGTCTCACAGTCCCACGGACCCGGTTTCCATTCCCGGTGACACAGTGGGTTAGCACTGCTGCCTCACAGCGCCAGGGACACGGGTACCATTCCCGGTGACACAGTGGGTTAGCACTGCTGTCTCACAGTCCTAGGGACCCGGGTTCCATTCCCGGTGACACAGTGGGTTAGCACTGCTGTCTCACAGCGCCAGGGACCTGGGTTCCATTCCCGGTGACACAGTGGGTTAGCAATGCTGTCTCACAGTGTCAGGGACCCGGGCACCATTCCCGGTGACACAGTGGGTTAGCACTGATGTCCCACAGCGCCAGGGCCGCGGGTTCCATTCCCGGTGACACAGTGGGTTAGCACTGCTGTCTCACAGTGTCAGGGACCCGGGTTCCATTCCTTGTGACATAGTGGGTTTGCGCTGCTGTCTCCCATCGCCAGGGACCCGGGTTCCATTCCCGGTGACACAGTGGGTTAGCTCTGCTGTCTCACAGCGCCAGGGACCCGGGTTCCATTCCCGGGGACATAGTGGGTTAGCACTGCTGTCTCACAGCGCCAGGGACCCGGGTTCCATTCCCGGGGACATAGTGTGTTAGCACTGCTGTCTCACAGTGCCAGGGACCCGGGTTCCATTCCCGGTGACACAGTGGGTTAGCACTGCTGTCTTACAGTGTTAGGGACCCGGGTTCCATTCCCGGTGGCACAGTGGGTTAGCACTGATGTCTCACAGCGCCAGGGACCCGGGTTCCATTCCCGGTGACACAGTGGGTTAGCACTGTTGTCTTACAGTGTCAGGGACCCGGGTTCCATTCCCGGTGACACAGTGGGTTAGAATTGATGTCTCACAGCGCCAGGGACCCGGGATCCATTCCCAGTGACACAGTGGGTTAGCACTGCTGTCTCACAGTTGCAGGGACCCGGGTTCCATTCCCGGTGACACAGTGGGTCAGCAATGCTGTCTCACAGTGCCAGGGACTCGGGTTCCATTCCCAGTGACACAGTGGGTTAGCACTGCTGTCTCACAGCGCCAGGGACCCGGGTTCCATTCCCGGTGACACAGTGGGTTAGCACTGCTGTCTCACAGTGCCAGGGACCCGGGTTCCATTCCCGGTGACACAGTGGGTTAGCACTGCTGTCTCACAGCGCCAGGGACCCGGGTTCCATTCCCTGTGACACAGTGGGTTAGCGCTGCTGCCTCACAGCGCCAGGGACCCGGGTTCCATTCCGGGTGACACAGTGGGTTAGCACTGCAGTCTCACAGCGCCAGGGACCCGTGTTCCATTCCCGGTGACACAGTGGGTTAGCACTGCTGTCTCACAGCGCCAGGGACCCGGGTTCCATTCCCGGTGACACAGTGGGTTAGCATTGCTGTCTCACAGCGCCAGGGACCTGGGTTCCATTCCCGGTGACACAGTGGGTTAGCACTGCTGTCTCACAGTGCCAGGGACCTGGGTTCCATTCCCGGTGACACAGTGGGTTAGCACTGCTGTCTCACAGTGCCAGGGACCCGGGTTCCATTCCCGGTGACACAGTGGGTTAGCACTGCTGCCTCACAGTCCCAGGGTCCCGGGTTCCATTCCCGGTGACACAGTGGGTTAGCGCCGCTGCCTCACAGTGCCAGGGACCTGGGTTCCATTCCCGGTGACACAGTGGGTTAGCACTGCTGTCTCACAGTGCCAGGGACCCGGGTTCCATTCCCGGTGACACAGTGGGTTAGCACTGCTGCCTCACAACGCCAGGGACCCGGGTTCCATTCCCGGTGACACAGTGGGTTAGCACTGCTGTCTCACAGCGCCAGGGACCCGGGTTCCATTCCCGGTGACACAGTGGGTTAGCACTGCTGTCTCACAGCGCCAGGGACCCGGGTTCCATTCCCGGTGACACAGTGGGTTAGCACTGCTGTCTCACAGTGCCAGGGACCCGGGTTCCATTCCCGGTGACACAGTGGGTTAGTGCTGCTGTCTCACAGTCCCAGGGACCCGGGTTCCATTCCCAGTGACACAGTGGGTTAGCGCTGCTGTCTCACAGCGCCAGGGACCCTGGTTCCTTTCCCGGTGACACAGTGGGTTAGCGCTGCTGTCTCAAAGCGCCAGGGTCCCGGGTTCCATTCCCGGTGACACAGTGGGTTAGCACTGCTGCCCCACAGTGCCAGGGACCCGGGTTCCATTCCCGGTGACACAGTGCTTTAGCACTGCTGTCTCACAGTCCCAGGGAGCCAGGTTCCATTCCCGGTGACACAGTGGGTTAGCACTGCTGCCTCACAGTCCCAGGGACCCGGGTTCCATTCCCAGTGACACAGTGCGTTAGCACTGCTGCCTCACAGTCCCAGGGACCCGGGTTCCATCCCCAGTGACACAGTGGGTTAGCACTGCTGCCAAACAGTCCCAGGGACCCGGGTCCCATTCCCAGTGACACAGTGGGTTAGCGCTGCTGTCTCACAGCGCCAGGGACCCTGGTTCCTTTCCCGGTGACACAGTGGGTTAGCGCTGCTGTCTCAAAGCGCCAGGGTCCCGGGTTCCATTCCCGGTGACACAGTGGGTTAGCACTGCTGCCCCACAGTGCCAGGGACCCGGGTTCCATTCCCGGTGACACAGTGCTTTAGCACTGCTGTCTCACAGTCCCAGGGAGCCAGGTTCCATTCCCGGTGACACAGTGGGTTAGCACTGCTGCCTCACAGTCCCAGGGACCCGGGTTCCATCCACAGTGACACAGTGCGTTAGCACTGCTGCCTCACAGTGCCAGGGACCCGGGTTCCATTCCCGGTGACACAGCGGGTTTGCGCTGCTGTCTCACAGTCTCAGGGAGCCGGGATCCATTCCCGGTGACACAGGGGGTTAGCACTGATGCCTCACAGTCCCAGGGACCCGGGTACCGTTCCCGGTGACACAGTGGGTTAGCACTGCTGCCTCACAGTGCCAGGGACACGTTTTCGATTCCAGTTGACACAGTGGGTTAGCACTGCTGTCTCACAGTCCCAGGGACCGGGTTCCATTCCCGGTGACACAGTGGATTAGCACTGCTGTCTCATAGTCCCAGGGACCCGGGTTCCATTCCCGGTGAAACAGTGGGTTAGCACTGCTGTCTCACAGTGCCAGGGACCCGGGTTCCATTCCCAGTGACACAGTGGGTTACCACTGCTGTCTCACAGTCCCAGGGAAGCGGGTTCCATTCCCTGTGACACAGTGGGTTAGCACTGCTGTCTAACAGTGCCAGGGCCCCGGGTTCCATTCCCTGTGACACAGTGGGTTAGCACTGCTGTCTCACAGTGCCAGGGACCCGGGTTCCATTCCCGGTGACACAGTGGGTTAGCACTGCTGTCACACAGTCCTAGGGACCCGGGTTCCATTCCCGGTGACACAGTGGGTTAGCACTGCTGTCTCACAGCGCCAGGGACCCGGGTTCCATTCCCGGTGACACAGTGGGTTAGCACTGCTGTCTCACAGTGTCAGGGACCCGGGCTCCATTCCCGGTGACACAGTGGGTTAGCACTGCTGCCTCACAGTGTCAGGGAAACGGGTTCCATTCCCGGTGACACAGTGGGTTAGCACTGCTGTCTTACAGTGTCAGGGACCCGGGTTCCATTCCCGGTGACACAGTGGGTTAGCACTGATGTCTCACAGCGCCAGGGACCCGGGTTCCATTCCCGGTGACACAGTGGGTTAGCACTGTTGTCTTACAGTGTCAGGGACCCGGGTTCCATTCCCGGTGACACAGTGGGTTAGAATTGATGTCTCACAGCGCCAGGGACCTGGGTTCCATTCCCGGTGACACAGTGGGTTAGCACAGAAGTCTCACAGTGCCAGGGACCCGGGATCCATTCCCAGTGACACAGTGCGTTAGCGCCGCTGTCTCACAGCACCAGGGACCCGGGTTCCATTCCCGGTGACACAGTGGGTTAGCACTGCTGTCTCACAGTTGCAGGGACCCGGGTTCCATTCCCGGTGACACAGTGGGTCAGCAATGCTGTCTCACAGTGCCAGGGACCCGGGTTCCATTCCCAGTGACACAGTGGGTTAGCACTGCTGTCTCACAGCACCAGGGACCCGGGTTCCATTCCCGGTGACACAGTGGGTTAGCACTGCTGTCTCACAGTGCCAGGGACCCGGGTTCCATTCCCAGTGACACAGTGGGTTAGCACTGCTGTCTCACAGCGCCAGGGACCCGTGTTCCATTCCCGGTGACACAGTGGGTTAGCACTGCTGTCTCACAGTGCCAGGGACCCGGTTTCCATTCCTGATGACATAGTGGGTTAGCACTGCACCCTCACAGCGCCAGGGACCCGGGTACCATTCCCGGTGACACAGTGGGTTAGTACTGCTGTCTCACAGTGCCAGGGACCCGGGTTCCATTCCCGGTGACACAGTGGGTTAGCGCTGCTGTCTCACAGTTCCAGGAACCCGGTTTCCATTCCCGGTGACACAGTAGGTTAGCACTGCTGTCTCACAGTGCCAGGGACCCGGGTTCCATTCCCGGTGACACAGTGGGTTTGCGCTGCTGTCTCACAGTTCCAGGAACCCGGTTTCCATTCCCGGTGACACAGTAGGTTAGCACTGCTGTCTCACAGTGCCAGGGACCCGGGTTCCATTCCCGGGGACACAGTGGGTTAGCACTGCTGTCTCACAGTTCCAGGAACCCGGTTTCCATTCCCGGTGACACAGTAGGTTAGCACTGCTGTCTCACAGTGCCAGGGACCCGGGTTCCATTCCCGGTGACACAGTGGGTTTGCGCTGCTGTCTCCCAGCGCCAGGGACCCGGGTTCCACTCCTTGTGACATAGTGGGTTAGCTCTGCTGTCTCACAGCGCCAGGGACCCGGATTCCATTCCCGGTGACATAGTGGGTTAGCACTGCTGTGTCACAGTCCCAGGGACCCGGGTTCCATTCCCGGGGACACAGTGGGTTAGCACTGCTGTCTCACCGTGCCAGGGACCCGGGTTCCATTCCCGGTGACACAGTGGGTTAGCACTGCTGCCTCACACTGTCAGGGACCCGGGTTCCATTCCCGGTGACACAGTGGGTTAGAATTGATGTCTCACAGCGCCAGGGACCCGGGTTCCATTCTCAGTGACACAGTGCGTTAGCACTGCTGCCTCACAGTCCCAGGGACCCGGGTTCCATCCCCAGTGACACAGTGGGTTAGCACTGGTGCCAAACAGTCCCAGGGACCCGGGTCCCATTCCCAGTGACACAGTGCGTTAGCACTGCTGCCTCACAGTGCCAGGGACCCGGGTTCCATTCCATGTGACACAGCGGGTTAGCGCTGCTGTCTCACAGTCTCAGGGACCCGGGATCCATTCCCGGTGACACAGGGGGTTAGCACTGATGCCTCACAGTCCCAGGGACCCGGGTACCATTCCCGGTGACACAGTGGGTTAGCACTGCTGCCTCACAGTGCCAGGGACACGTTTTCGATTCCCGTTGACACAGTGGGTTAGCACTGTTGTCTCACAGTCCCAGGGACCCGGGTTCCATTCCCGGTGACACAGTGGATTAGCACTGCTGTCTCACAGTCCCAGGGACCAGGGTTCCATTCCCGGTGAAACAGTGGGTTAGCACTGCTGTCTCACAGTGCCAGGGACCCGGGTTCCACTCCCGATGACACAGTGGGTTAGCACTTCTGCCTCACAGTGCCAGGGACCCGGGTTCCATTCCCGGTAACAGAGTGGGTTAGCACTGCTGTCTCACAGTCCCAGGGACCCGGGTTCCATTCCCGGTGACACAGTGGGTTAGCACTGCTGCCTCACAGTCCCAGGGACCCGGGTTCCATTCCCGGTGACACAGTGGGTTAGCACTGCTGTTTCACAGCGCCAGGGACCCGGGTTCCATTCCCGGTGACACAGTGGGTTAGCACTGCTGTCTCACAGCGCCAGGGACCCGGGTTCCATTCCCGGTGACACAGTGGGTTAGCACTGCTGTCTCACAGTCCCAGGGACTCGGGTTCCATTCCCAGTGACACAGTGGGTTAGCACTGCTGTCTCAGAGTCCCAGGGACCCGGGTTCCATTCCCGGTGACACAGTGGGTTAGCACTGCTGTCTCACAGCGCCAGGGACCCGGGTTCCATTCCCGGTGACACAGTGGGTTAGCACTGCTGTCTCACAGTGCCAGGGACCCGGATTCCATTCCCGGTGACACAGTGGGTTACCACTGCTGTCTCACAGCGCCAGGGACCCGGGTTCCATTCCCTGTGACACAGTGGGTTAGCGCTGCTGCCTCTCAGCGCCAGGGACCCGGGTTCCATTCCGGGTGACACAGTGGGTTAGCACTGCAGTCTCACAGCGCCAGGGACCCGGGTTCCATTCCCGGTGACACAGTGGGTTAGCACTGCTGTCTCACAGCGCCAGAGACCCGGGTTCCATTCCCGGTGACACACTGGGTTAGCATTGCTGTCTCACAGCTCCAGTGACCTGGGTTCCATACCCGGTGACACAGTGGGTTAGCACTGCTGTCTCACAGTGCCAGGGACCTGGGTTCCATTCCCGGTGACACAGTGGGTTAGCACTGCTGTCTCACAGTGCCAGGGACCCGGGTTCCATTCCCGGTGACATAGTGGGTTAGCACTGCTGCCTCACAGTCCCAGGGACCCGGGTTCCATTCCCGGTGACACAGTGGGTTAGCGCTGCTGCCTCACAGTGCCAGGGACCTGGGTTCCATTCCCGGTGACACAGTGGATTAGCACTGCTGCCTCACAGTCCCAGGGACCCGGGTTCCATTCCCGGTGACACAGTGGGTTATCACAGCTGTCTCACAGTGCCAGGGACCCGGGTTCCATTCCCGGTGACACAGTGGGTTAACACTGCTGTCTCACAGCGCCAGGGACCCGGGTTCCATTCCCGGTAACACAGTAGGTTAGCACTGCTGTCTCACAGTGCCAGGGACCCGGGTTCCATTCCCGGTGACACTGTGGATTAGCACTGCTGCCTCACAGTCCCAGGGACCCGGGTTCCATTCTCGGTGACACAGTGGGTTAGCACTGCTGTCTCACAGTGTCTTACAGTGCCAGGGACCCGGGTTCCTTTCCCGGTGACACAGTGGGTTAGAATTGATGTCTCACAGCGCCAGGGACCCGGGTTCCATTCCCGGTGACACAGTGGGTTAGCACTGCTGTCTTACAGTTTCAGGGACCCGGGTTCCATTCCCGGTGACACAGTGGGTTAGAATTGATGTCTCACAGCGCCAGGGACCCGGGTTCCATTCCCGGTGACACAGTGGGTTAGCACTGCTGTCTCACAGTCCCAGGGACCCGGGTTCCATTCCCAGTGACACAGTGGGTTAGCACTGCTGTCTCACAGTGCCAGGGACCCGGGATCCATTCCCAGTGACACAGTGGGTTAGCACGGCTGTCTCACAGTGCCAGGGACCCGGGTTCCATTCCCTGTGACACAGTGGGTTAGCACTGCTGTCTCACAGTCCCAGGGACCCGGGTTCCATTCCCGGTGACACAGTGGGTTAGCACTGCTGTCTCACAGTCCCAGGGACCCGGGTTCCATTCCCGGTGACACAGTGGGTTAGCACTGCTGCCTCACAGCGCCAGGGACCCGGGTTCCATTCCCGGTGACACAGTAGGTTAGCACTGCTGTCTCACAGTGCCAGGGACCCGGGTTCCATTCTCGGTGACACAGTGGGTTTGCGCTGCTGTCTCCCAGCGCCAGGGACCCGGGTTCCACTCCTTGTGACATAGTGGGTTAGCTTTGCTGTCTCACAGCGCCAGGGACCCGGATTCCATTCCCGGTGACATAGTGGGTTAGCACTGCTGTGTCACAGTCCCAGGGACCCGGGTTCCATTCCCGGTGACACAGTGGGATAGCGCTGCTGTCTCACAGTGCCAGGGACCTGGGTTCCATTCCCGGTGACACAGAGGGTTATCACAGCTGTCTCACAGTGCCAGGGACCCGGGTTCCATTCCCGGTGACACAGTGGGTTAACACTGCTGTCTCACAGCGCCATGGACCCGGGTTCCATTCCCGGTAACACAGTAGGTTAGCACTGCTGTCTCACAGCGCCAGGGACCCGGGTTCCATTCCCGGTAACACAGTAGGTTAGCACTGCTGTCTCACAGTCCCAGGGACCCGGGTTCCATTCTCGGTGACACAGTGGGTTAGCGCTGCTGCCTCACAGCGCCAGGGACCCGGGTTCCATTCCGGGTGACACAGTGGGTCAGCACTGCTGTCTCACAGCGCCAGGGACCCGGGTTCCATTCCCGGTGACACAGTGGGTTAGCACTGCTGCCTCACAGCGCCAGGGACCCTGGTTCCATTCCCAGTGACACAGTGGGTTAGCACTGCTGTCTCACAGCGCCAGGGACCCGGGTTCCATTCCCGGTGACACAGTGGGTTAGCACTGCTGTCTCACAGTGCCAGGGACCCGGGTTCCATTCCCGGTGACGCAGTGGGTTAGCACTGCTGTCCCACAGCGCCAGGGACCGGGTTCCATTCCCTGTGACACAGTGGGTTAGCGCTGCTGCCTCACAGCGCCAGGGACCCGGGTTCCATTCCGGGTGACACAGTGGGTTAGCACTGCAGTCTCACAGCGCCAGGGACCCGGGTTCCATTCCCGGTGACACAGTGGGTTAGCACTGCTGTCTCACAGCGCCAGGGACCCGGGTTCCATTCCCGGTGACACAGTGGGTTAGCATTGCTGTCTCACAGCGCCAGGGACCTGGGTTCCATTCCCGGTGACACAGTGGGTTAGCACTGCTGTCTCACAGTGCCAGGGACCTGGGTTCCATTCCCGGTGACACAGTGGGTTAGCACTGCTGTCTCACAGTGCCAGGGACCCGGGTTCCATTCCCGGTGACACAGTGGGTTAGCACTGCTGCCTCACAGTCCCAGCGTCCCGGGTTCCATTCCCGGTGACACAGTGGGTTAACGCTACTGCCTCACAGCGCCAGGGACCCGGGTTCCATTCCCGGTGACACAGTGGGTTACCACTGCTGCCTCACAGCGCCAGGGACCCGGGTTCCATTCCCGGTGACACAGTGGGTTAGCACTGCTGTCTCACAGTGCCAGGGACCCGGGTGCCATTCCCGGTGACACAGTGGGTTAGCACTGCTGCCTCACAGCGCCAGGGACCAGGGTTCCATTCCCGGTGACACAGTGGGTTAGCACTGCTGTCTCACAGCGCCAGGGACCCGGGTTCCATTCCCGGTGACACAGTGGGTTAGCATTGCTGTCTCACAGTCCCAGGGACCCGGGTTCCATTCCCAGCGACACAGTGGGTTAGCACTGCTGTCTCACAGCGCCAGGGACCCGGGTTCCATTCCCGGTGACAGAGTGGGTTAGCACGGCTGTCTCACAGCCCCAGGGACCCGGGTTCCATTCCCGGTGCCACAGTGAGTTAGCACTGCTGTCTCACAGCGCCAGGGACCCGGGTTCCATTCCCGGTGCCACAGTGGGTTAGCACTGCTGTCTCACAGCGCCAGGGACCCGGGTTCCATTCCCGGTGTCACAGTGGGTTAGCACTGCTGCCTCACAGCGCCAGGGACCCGGGTTCCATTCCCGGTCACACAGTGGGTTAGCACTGCTGTCTCACAGTCCCAGGGACCCGGGTTCCATTCCCAGTGACACAGTGAGTTAGCACTGCTGTCTCACAGTCCCAGGGACCCGGGTTCCATTCCCGGTGACACAGTGGGTTAGCACTGCTGCCTCAGAGCGCCAGGGACCCGGGTTCCATTCCCGCTGACACAGTGGGTTAGCACTGCTCTCTCACAGTGCCAGGGACCCGGATTCCATTCCGGGTGACACAGTGGGTTAGCACTGCTGTCTCACAGAGCCAGGGACCCGGGTTCCATTCCCGGTGACACAGTGGGTTAGCACTGCTGTCTCACAGTCCCAGGGACTCGGGTTCCATTCCCGATGACACAGTGGGTTAGCACTGCTGCCTCACAGTACCAGGGACCCGGGTTCCATTCCCGGTGACACAGTGGGTTAGTGCTGCTGTCTCACAGTCCCAGGGTCCCGGGTTCCATTCCCGGTGACACAGTGGGTTAGCGCTGCTGTCTCACTGCGCCAGGGACCCGGGTTCCATTCCCGGTGACACAGTGGGTTAGCGCTGCTGTCTCACAGCGCCAGGGTCCCGGGTTCCATTCCCGGTGACACAGTGGGTTAGCACTGCTGCCTCACAGTGCCAGGGACCCGGGTTCCATTCCCGGTGACACAGTGCTTTAGCGCTGCTGTCTCACAGTCCCAGGGACCCAGGTTCCATTCCCGGTGACACAGTGGGTTAGCACTGCTGCCTCACAGTCCCAGGGACCCGGGTTTATTTCCCAGTGACACAGTGCGTTAGCACTGCTGCCTCACAGTCCCAGGGACCCGGGTTCCATCCCCAGTGACACAGTGGGTTAGCACTGCTGCCAAACAGTCCCAGGGACCCGGGTCCCATTCCCAGTGACATAGTGCGTTAGCACTGCTGCCTCACAGTGCCAGGGACCCGGGTTCCATTCCCGGTGACACAGCGGGTTAGCGCTGCTGTCTCACAGTCTCAGGGACCCGGGATCCATTCCCGGTGACACAGGGGGTTAGCACTGATGCCTCACAGTCCCAGGGACCCGGGTACCATTCCCGGTGACACAGTGGGTTAGCACTGCTGCCTCACAGTGCCAGGGACACGTTTTCGATTCCCGTTGACACAGTGGGTTAGCACTGCTGTCTCACGGTCCCGGGACCCGGGTTCCATTCCCGGTGGAACAGTGGGTTAGCACTGCTGTCTCACAGTGCCAGGGACCCGGGTTCCATTCCCTGTGACACAGTGGGTTAGCACTGCTGTCTCACAGCGCCAGGGACCCGGGTTCCATTTCCTGTGACACAGTGGGCTACCACTGCTGTCTCACAGTCCCAGGGAAGCGGGTTACATTCCCGGTGACACAGTGGGTTAGCACTGCTGTCTCACAGTGCCAGGGACCCTGGTTCCATTCCCGGTGACACAGTGGGTTAGCCCTGCTGTCTCACAGCGCCAGGGACCCGGGTTCCATTCCCTGTGACACAGTGGGTTAGCACTGCTGTCTCACAGTGCCAGGGACCCGGGTTCCATTCTCTGTGACACAGTGGGTTAGCACTGCTGTCTCACAGCGCCAGGGACCCGGGTTCCATTTCCTGTGACACAGTGGGTTAGCACTGCTGTCTCACAGCGCCAGGGACCCGGGTTCCATTCCCGGTGACACAGTGGGTTAGCACTGCTGTCTCACAGTGTCAGGGACCCGGGCTCCATTCCCGGTGACACAGTGGGTTAGCACTGCTGCCTCACAGTGTCAGGGAAACGGGTTCCATTCCCGGTGACACAGTGGGTTAGCACTGTTGTCTTACAGTGTCAGGGACCCGGGTTCCATTCCCGGTGACACAGTGGGTTAGAATTGATGTCTCACAGCGCCAGGGACCCGGGTTCCATTCCCGGTGACACAGTGGGTTAGCACAGCAGTCTCACAATGCCAGGGACCCGGGATCCATTCCCAGTGACACAGTGGGTTAGCACTGCTATCTCACAGTGCCATGGACCCGGGTTCCATTCCCAGTGACACAGTGGGTTAGCACTGCTGTCTCACAGCGCTAGGGACCCGGGTTCCATTCCCGGTGACACAGTGGGTTAGCACTGCTGTCTCACAGTGCCAGGGACCCGGTTTCCATTCCTGATGACATAGTGGGTTAGCACTACTGTCTCACAGTCCCACGGACCCGGTTTCCATTCCCGGTGACACAGTGGGTTAGCACTGCTGCCTCACAGCGCCAGGGACACGGGTACCATTCCCGGTGACACAGTGGGTTAGCACTGCTGTCTCACAGTCCTAGGGACCCGGGTTCCATTCCCGGTGACACAGTGGGTTAGCACTGCTGTCTCACAGCGCCAGGGACCTGGGTTCCATTCCCGGTGACACAGTGGGTTAGCAATGCTGTCTCACAGTGTCAGGGACCCGGGCACCATTCCCGGTGACACAGTGGGTTAGCACTGATGTCCCACAGCGCCAGGGCCGCGGGTTCCATTCCCGGTGACACAGTGGGTTAGCACTGCTGTCTCACAGTGTCAGGGACCCGGGTTCCATTCCTTGTGACATAGTGGGTTTGCGCTGCTGTCTCCCATCGCCAGGGACCCGGGTTCCATTCCCGGTGACACAGTGGGTTAGCTCTGCTGTCTCACAGCGCCAGGGACCCGGGTTCCATTCCCGGGGACATAGTGGGTTAGCACTGCTGTCTCACAGCGCCAGGGACCCGGGTTCCATTCCCGGGGACATAGTGTGTTAGCACTGCTGTCTCACAGTGCCAGGGACCCGGGTTCCATTCCCGGTGACACAGTGGGTTAGCACTGCTGTCTTACAGTGTTAGGGACCCGGGTTCCATTCCCGGTGGCACAGTGGGTTAGCACTGATGTCTCACAGCGCCAGGGACCCGGGTTCCATTCCCGGTGACACAGTGGGTTAGCACTGTTGTCTTACAGTGTCAGGGACCCGGGTTCCATTCCCGGTGACACAGTGGGTTAGAATTGATGTCTCACAGCGCCAGGGACCCGGGATCCATTCCCAGTGACACAGTGGGTTAGCACTGCTGTCTCACAGTTGCAGGGACCCGGGTTCCATTCCCGGTGACACAGTGGGTCAGCAATGCTGTCTCACAGTGCCAGGGACTCGGGTTCCATTCCCAGTGACACAGTGGGTTAGCACTGCTGTCTCACAGCGCCAGGGACCCGGGTTCCATTCCCGGTGACACAGTGGGTTAGCACTGCTGTCTCACAGTGCCAGGGACCCGGGTTCCATTCCCGGTGACACAGTGGGTTAGCACTGCTGTCTCACAGCGCCAGGGACCCGGGTTCCATTCCCTGTGACACAGTGGGTTAGCGCTGCTGCCTCACAGCGCCAGGGACCCGGGTTCCATTCCGGGTGACACAGTGGGTTAGCACTGCAGTCTCACAGCGCCAGGGACCCGTGTTCCATTCCCGGTGACACAGTGGGTTAGCACTGCTGTCTCACAGCGCCAGGGACCCGGGTTCCATTCCCGGTGACACAGTGGGTTAGCATTGCTGTCTCACAGCGCCAGGGACCTGGGTTCCATTCCCGGTGACACAGTGGGTTAGCACTGCTGTCTCACAGTGCCAGGGACCTGGGTTCCATTCCCGGTGACACAGTGGGTTAGCACTGCTGTCTCACAGTGCCAGGGACCCGGGTTCCATTCCCGGTGACACAGTGGGTTAGCACTGCTGCCTCACAGTCCCAGGGTCCCGGGTTCCATTCCCGGTGACACAGTGGGTTAGCGCCGCTGCCTCACAGTGCCAGGGACCTGGGTTCCATTCCCGGTGACACAGTGGGTTAGCACTGCTGTCTCACAGTGCCAGGGACCCGGGTTCCATTCCCGGTGACACAGTGGGTTAGCACTGCTGCCTCACAACGCCAGGGACCCGGGTTCCATTCCCGGTGACACAGTGGGTTAGCACTGCTGTCTCACAGCGCCAGGGACCCGGGTTCCATTCCCGGTGACACAGTGGGTTAGCACTGCTGTCTCACAGCGCCAGGGACCCGGGTTCCATTCCCGGTGACACAGTGGGTTAGCACTGCTGTCTCACAGTGCCAGGGACCCGGGTTCCATTCCCGGTGACACAGTGGGTTAGTGCTGCTGTCTCACAGTCCCAGGGACCCGGGTTCCATTCCCAGTGACACAGTGGGTTAGCGCTGCTGTCTCACAGCGCCAGGGACCCTGGTTCCTTTCCCGGTGACACAGTGGGTTAGCGCTGCTGTCTCAAAGCGCCAGGGTCCCGGGTTCCATTCCCGGTGACACAGTGGGTTAGCACTGCTGCCCCACAGTGCCAGGGACCCGGGTTCCATTCCCGGTGACACAGTGCTTTAGCACTGCTGTCTCACAGTCCCAGGGAGCCAGGTTCCATTCCCGGTGACACAGTGGGTTAGCACTGCTGCCTCACAGTCCCAGGGACCCGGGTTCCATTCCCAGTGACACAGTGCGTTAGCACTGCTGCCTCACAGTCCCAGGGACCCGGGTTCCATCCCCAGTGACACAGTGGGTTAGCACTGCTGCCAAACAGTCCCAGGGACCCGGGTCCCATTCCCAGTGACACAGTGGGTTAGCGCTGCTGTCTCACAGCGCCAGGGACCCTGGTTCCTTTCCCGGTGACACAGTGGGTTAGCGCTGCTGTCTCAAAGCGCCAGGGTCCCGGGTTCCATTCCCGGTGACACAGTGGGTTAGCACTGCTGCCCCACAGTGCCAGGGACCCGGGTTCCATTCCCGGTGACACAGTGCTTTAGCACTGCTGTCTCACAGTCCCAGGGAGCCAGGTTCCATTCCCGGTGACACAGTGGGTTAGCACTGCTGCCTCACAGTCCCAGGGACCCGGGTTCCATCCACAGTGACACAGTGCGTTAGCACTGCTGCCTCACAGTGCCAGGGACCCGGGTTCCATTCCCGGTGACACAGCGGGTTTGCGCTGCTGTCTCACAGTCTCAGGGAGCCGGGATCCATTCCCGGTGACACAGGGGGTTAGCACTGATGCCTCACAGTCCCAGGGACCCGGGTACCGTTCCCGGTGACACAGTGGGTTAGCACTGCTGCCTCACAGTGCCAGGGACACGTTTTCGATTCCAGTTGACACAGTGGGTTAGCACTGCTGTCTCACAGTCCCAGGGACCGGGTTCCATTCCCGGTGACACAGTGGATTAGCACTGCTGTCTCATAGTCCCAGGGACCCGGGTTCCATTCCCGGTGAAACAGTGGGTTAGCACTGCTGTCTCACAGTGCCAGGGACCCGGGTTCCATTCCCAGTGACACAGTGGGTTACCACTGCTGTCTCACAGTCCCAGGGAAGCGGGTTCCATTCCCTGTGACACAGTGGGTTAGCACTGCTGTCTAACAGTGCCAGGGCCCCGGGTTCCATTCCCTGTGACACAGTGGGTTAGCACTGCTGTCTCACAGTGCCAGGGACCCGGGTTCCATTCCCGGTGACACAGTGGGTTAGCACTGCTGTCACACAGTCCTAGGGACCCGGGTTCCATTCCCGGTGACACAGTGGGTTAGCACTGCTGTCTCACAGCGCCAGGGACCCGGGTTCCATTCCCGGTGACACAGTGGGTTAGCACTGCTGTCTCACAGTGTCAGGGACCCGGGCTCCATTCCCGGTGACACAGTGGGTTAGCACTGCTGCCTCACAGTGTCAGGGAAACGGGTTCCATTCCCGGTGACACAGTGGGTTAGCACTGCTGTCTTACAGTGTCAGGGACCCGGGTTCCATTCCCGGTGACACAGTGGGTTAGCACTGATGTCTCACAGCGCCAGGGACCCGGGTTCCATTCCCGGTGACACAGTGGGTTAGCACTGTTGTCTTACAGTGTCAGGGACCCGGGTTCCATTCCCGGTGACACAGTGGGTTAGAATTGATGTCTCACAGCGCCAGGGACCTGGGTTCCATTCCCGGTGACACAGTGGGTTAGCACAGAAGTCTCACAGTGCCAGGGACCCGGGATCCATTCCCAGTGACACAGTGCGTTAGCGCTGCTGTCTCACAGCACCAGGGACCCGGGTTCCATTCCCGGTGACACAGTGGGTTAGCACTGCTGTCTCACAGTTGCAGGGACCCGGGTTCCATTCCCGGTGACACAGTGGGTCAGCAATGCTGTCTCACAGTGCCAGGGACCCGGGTTCCATTCCCAGTGACACAGTGGGTTAGCACTGCTGTCTCACAGCACCAGGGACCCGGGTTCCATTCCCGGTGACACAGTGGGTTAGCACTGCTGTCTCACAGTGCCAGGGACCCGGGTTCCATTCCCAGTGACACAGTGGGTTAGCACTGCTGTCTCACAGCGCCAGGGACCCGTGTTCCATTCCCGGTGACACAGTGGGTTAGCACTGCTGTCTCACAGTGCCAGGGACCCGGTTTCCATTCCTGATGACATAGTGGGTTAGCACTACTGTCTCACAGTCCCACGGACCCGGTTTCCATTCCCGGTGACACAGTGGGTTAGCACTGCACCCTCACAGCGCCAGGGACCCGGGTACCATTCCCGGTGACACAGTGGGTTAGTACTGCTGTCTCACAGTGCCAGGGACCCGGGTTCCATTCCCGGTGACACAGTGGGTTAGCGCTGCTGTCTCACAGTTCCAGGAACCCGGTTTCCATTCCCGGTGACACAGTAGGTTAGCACTGCTGTCTCACAGTGCCAGGGACCCGGGTTCCATTCCCGGTGACACAGTGGGTTTGCGCTGCTGTCTCACAGTTCCAGGAACCCGGTTTCCATTCCCGGTGACACAGTAGGTTAGCACTGCTGTCTCACAGTGCCAGGGACCCGGGTTCCATTCCCGGGGACACAGTGGGTTAGCACTGCTGTCTCACAGTTCCAGGAACCCGGTTTCCATTCCCGGTGACACAGTAGGTTAGCACTGCTGTCTCACAGTGCCAGGGACCCGGGTTCCATTCCCGGTGACACAGTGGGTTAGCTCTGCTCTCTCACAGCGCCAGGGACCCGGATTCCATTCCCGGTGACATAGTGGGTTAGCACTGCTGTGTCACAGTCCCAGGGACCCGGGTTCCATTCCCGGGGACACAGTGGGTTAGCACTGCTGTCTCACAGCGCCAGGGACCCGGGTTCCATTCCCGGGGACACAGTGGGTTAGCACTGCTGTCTCACAGTTCCAGGAACCCGGTTTCCATTCCCGGTGACACAGTAGGTTAGCACTGCTGTCTCACAGTGCCAGGGACCCGGGTTCCATTCCCGGTGACACAGTGGGTTTGCGCTGCTGTCTCACAGCGCCAGGGACCCGGATTCCATTCCCGGTGACATAGTGGGTTAGCACTGCTGTGTCACAGTCCCAGGGACCCGGGTTCCATTCCCGATGACACAGTGGGATAGCACTGCTGTCTCACAGTGCCAGGGACCTGGGTTCCATTCCCGGTGACACAGAGGGTTATCACAGCTGTCTCACAGTCCCAGGGACCCGGGTTCCATTCCCGGTGACACAGTGGGTTAGCACTGCTGCCTCACAGTGCCAGGGACCCGGGTTCCATTCCCGGTGACACAGTGGGTTAGCACTGCTGCCTCACACTGTCAGGGACCCGGGTTCCATTCCCGGTGACACAGTGGGTTAGAATTGATGTCTCACAGCGCCAGGGACCCGGGTTCCATTCTCAGTGACACAGTGCGTTAGCACTGCTGCCTCACAGTCCCAGGGACCCGGGTTCCATCCCCAGTGACACAGTGCGTTAGCACTGCTGCCTCACAGTGCCAGGGACCCGGGTTCCATTCCATGTGACACAGCGGGTTAGCGCTGCTGTCTCACAGTCTCAGGGACCCGGGATCCATTCCCGGTGACACAGGGGGTTAGCACTGATGCCTCACAGTCCCAGGGACCCGGGTACCATTCCCGGTGACACAGTGGGTTAGCACTGCTGCCTCACAGTGCCAGGGACACGTTTTCGATTCCCGTTGACACAGTGGGTTAGCACTGTTGTCTCACAGTCCCAGGGACCCGGGTTCCATTCCCGGTGACACAGTGGATTAGCACTGCTGTCTCACAGTCCCAGGGACCAGGGTTCCATTCCCGGTGAAACAGTGGGTTAGCACTGCTGTCTCACAGTGCCAGGGACCCGGGTTCCACTCCCGATGACACAGTGGGTTAGCACTTCTGCCTCACAGTGCCAGGGACCCGGGTTCCATTCCCGGTAACAGAGTGGGTTAGCACTGCTGTCTCACAGTCCCAGGGACCCGGGTTCCATTCCCGGTGACACAGTGGGTTAGCACTGCTGCCTCACAGTCCCAGGGACCCGGGTTCCATTCCCGGTGACACAGTGGGTTAGCACTGCTGTTTCACAGCGCCAGGGACCCGGGTTCCATTCCCGGTGACACAGTGGGTTAGCACTGCTGTCTCACAGCGCCAGGGACCCGGGTTCCATTCCCGGTGACACAGTGGGTTAGCACTGCTGTCTCACAGTCCCAGGGACTCGGGTTCCATTCCCAGTGACACAGTGGGTTAGCACTGCTGTCTCAGAGTCCCAGGGACCCGGGTTCCATTCCCGGTGACACAGTGGGTTAGCACTGCTGTCTCACAGCGCCAGGGACCCGGGTTCCATTCCCGGTGACACAGTGGGTTAGCACTGCTGTCTCACAGTGCCAGGGACCCGGATTCCATTCCCGGTGACACAGTGGGTTACCACTGCTGTCTCACAGCGCCAGGGACCCGGGTTCCATTCCCTGTGACACAGTGGGTTAGCGCTGCTGCCTCTCAGCGCCAGGGACCCGGGTTCCATTCCGGGTGACACAGTGGGTTAGCACTGCAGTCTCACAGCGCCAGGGACCCGGGTTCCATTCCCGGTGACACAGTGGGTTAGCACTGCTGTCTCACAGCGCCAGAGACCCGGGTTCCATTCCCGGTGACACACTGGGTTAGCATTGCTGTCTCACAGCTCCAGTGACCTGGGTTCCATACCCGGTGACACAGTGGGTTAGCACTGCTGTCTCACAGTGCCAGGGACCTGGGTTCCATTCCCGGTGACACAGTGGGTTAGCACTGCTGTCTCACAGTGCCAGGGACCCGGGTTCCATTCCCGGTGACATAGTGGGTTAGCACTGCTGCCTCACAGTCCCAGGGACCCGGGTTCCATTCCCGGTGACACAGTGGGTTAGCGCTGCTGCCTCACAGTGCCAGGGACCTGGGTTCCATTCCCGGTGACACAGTGGATTAGCACTGCTGCCTCACAGTCCCAGGGACCCGGGTTCCATTCCCGGTGACACAGTGGGTTATCACAGCTGTCTCACAGTGCCAGGGACCCGGGTTCCATTCCCGGTGACACAGTGGGTTAACACTGCTGTCTCACAGCGCCAGGGACCCGGGTTCCATTCCCGGTAACACAGTAGGTTAGCACTGCTGTCTCACAGTGCCAGGGACCCGGGTTCCATTCCCGGTGACACTGTGGATTAGCACTGCTGCCTCACAGTCCCAGGGACCCGGGTTCCATTCTCGGTGACACAGTGGGTTAGCACTGCTGTCTCACAGTGTCTTACAGTGCCAGGGACCCGGGTTCCTTTCCCGGTGACACAGTGGGTTAGAATTGATGTCTCACAGCGCCAGGGACCCGGGTTCCATTCCCGGTGACACAGTGGGTTAGCACTGCTGTCTTACAGTTTCAGGGACCCGGGTTCCATTCCCGGTGACACAGTGGGTTAGAATTGATGTCTCACAGCGCCAGGGACCCGGGTTCCATTCCCGGTGACACAGTGGGTTAGCACTGCTGTCTCACAGTCCCAGGGACCCGGGTTCCATTCCCAGTGACACAGTGGGTTAGCACTGCTGTCTCACAGTGCCAGGGACCCGGGATCCATTCCCAGTGACACAGTGGGTTAGCACGGCTGTCTCACAGTGCCAGGGACCCGGGTTCCATTCCCTGTGACACAGTGGGTTAGCACTGCTGTCTCACAGTCCCAGGGACCCGGGTTCCATTCCCGGTGACACAGTGGGTTAGCACTGCTGTCTCACAGTCCCAGGGACCCGGGTTCCATTCCCGGTGACACAGTGGGTTAGCACTGCTGCCTCACAGCGCCAGGGACCCGGGTTCCATTCCCGGTGACACAGTGGGTTAGCACTGCTGTCTCACAGTGCCAGGGACCCGGGTTCCATTCCCGATGACACAGTGGGTTAGAATTGATGTCTCACAGCGCCAGGGACCCGGGTTCCATTCCCGATGACACAGTGGGTTAGCACTGCTGTCTCACAGCACCAGGGACCCGGGTTCCATTCCCGGTGACACAGTGGGTTAGCACTGCTGTCTCACAGCGCCAGGGACCCGGGTTCCATTCCCGGTGTCACAGTGGGTTAGCACGGCTGTCTCACAGTGCCAGGGACCCGGGTTTCATTCCTGATGACACAGTGGGTTAGCACTGCTGTCTCACAGTCCCAGGGACCCGGGTTCCATTCCCGGTGACACAGTGGGTTAGCACTGCTGTCTCACAGTGCCAGGGACCCGGGTTCCATTCCCGGTGACACAGTGGGTTTGTATTGCTGTCTCACAGTCCCAGGGACCCGGGTTCCATTCCCAGTGACACAGTGGGTTAGCACTGCTGTCTCACAGTCCCAGGGACCCGGGATCCATTCCCGGTGACACAGTGGGTTAGCACTGCTGCCTCACAGCGCCAGGGACCCGGGTTCCATTCCCGGTGACACAGTGGGTTAGCACTGCTGTCTCACAGCGCCAGGGACCCGGGTTCCATTCCCGGGGACACAGTGGGTTAGCACTGCTGTCTCACAGTTCCAGGGACCCGGGTTCCATTCCCGGTGACACAATAGGTTAGCACTGCTGTCTCACAGTGCCAGGGACCCGGGTTCCATTGCCGGTGACACAGTGGGTTAGCGCTGCTGTCTCCCAGCGCCAGGGACCCGGGTTCCATTCCTTGTGACACAGTGGGTTAGCACTGCTGTCTCACAGTCCCAGGGACCCGGGTTCCATTCCCGGTGACACAGTGGGTTAGCACTGCTGTCTCACAGTGCCAGGGACCCGGGATCCATTCCCAGTGACACAGTGGGTTAGCACTGCGGTCTCACAGCACCAGGGACCCGGGTTCCATTCCCGGTGACTCAGTGGGTTTGCACTGCTGTCTCACAGTGCCAGGGACCCGGGATCCATTCCCAGTGACACAGTGGGTTAGCACGGCTGTCTCACAGTGCCAGGGACCCGGGTTCCATTCCCGGTGACACAGTGGGTTAGCAATGCTGTCTCACAGTCCTAGGGACCCGGGTTCCATTCCCGGTGACACAGTGGGTTAGCACTGCTGTCTCACAGTCCTAGGGACCCGGGTTCCATTCCCGGTGACACAGTGGGTTAGCACTGCTGTCTCACAGTGCCAGGGACCCGGGTTCCATTCCCGGTGACACAGTGGGTTAGCACTGCTGTCTCACAGTCCTAGGGACCCGGGTTCCATTCCCGGTGACACAGTGGGTTAGCACTGCTGTCTCACAGTCCCAGGGACCCGGGTTCCATTCCCGGTGACACAGTGGGTTAGCACTGCTGTCTCACAGTCCTAGGGACCCGGGTTCCATTCCCGGTGACACAGTGGGTTAGCACTGCTGTCTCACAGTGCCAGGGACCCGGGTTCCATTCCCGGTGACACAGTGGGTTAGTACTGCTGTCTCACAATCCCAGGGACCCGGGTTCCATTCCCGGTGACACAGTGGGTTAGCACTGCTGTCTCACAGTCCCAGGGACCCGGGTTCCATTCCCGGTGACACAGTGGGTTAGCACTGCTGCCTCACAGCGCCAGGGACCCGGGTTCCATTCCCGGTGACACAGTGGGTTAGCACTGCTGTCTCACAGCGCCAGGGACCCGGGTTCCATTCCCGGGGACACAGTGGGTTAGCACTGCTGTCTCACAGTTCCAGGGACCCGGGTTCCATTCCCGGTGACACAATAGGTTAGCACTGCTGTCTCACAGTGCCAGGGACCCGGGTACCATTGCCGGTGACACAGTGGGTTAGCGCTGCTGTCTCCCAGCGCCAGGGACCCGGGTTCCATTCCTTGTGACACAGTGGGTTAGCACTGCTGTCTCACAGTCCCAGGGACCCGGGTTCCATTCCCGGTGACACAGTGGGTTAGCACTGCTGTCTCACAGTGCCAGGGACCCGGGTTCCATTTCCGGTGACACAGTGGGTTAGCACTGCTGTCTCACAGTGCCAGGGACTCGGGTTCCATTCCCGGTGACACAGTGTGTTAGCACAGCTGTCTCACAGTGCCAGGGACCCGGGTTCCATTCCCGGTGACACAGTGGGTTAACACTGCTGTCTCACAGTCCCAGGGACCCGGGTTCCATTCCCGGTGACACAGTGGGTTCGCACTGCTGTCTCACAGCACCAGGGACCCGGGTTCCATTCCCGGTGACACAGTGGGTTAGCACTGCTGTCTCACAGTGCCAGGGACCCGAGATCCATTCGCAGTGACACAGTGGGTTAGCACTGCTGTCTCACAGTTCCAGGGACCCGGGTTCCATTCCCGGTGACACAGTGGGTCAGCAATGCTGTCTCACAGTGCCAGGGACCCGGGTTCCATTCCCAGTGACACAGTGGGTTAGCACTTCTGTCTCACAGTCCCACGGACCCGGTTTCCATTCCCGGTGACACAGTGGGTTAGCACTGCTGCCTCAGTGCCAGGGACCCGGGAACCATTCCCGGTGACACAGTGGGTTAGCACTGCTGTCTCACAGCGCCCGCGACCCGGGTTCCATTACCGGTGACACAGTGGGTTAGCACTGCTGCCTCACAGTCCCGGGTTCCATTCCTGGTGACACAGTGGGTTAGCACTGCTGCCTCACAGTCCCAGGGACCCGTGTTCCATTCCCGTTGACACAGTGGGTTAGCACTGCTGTCTTACAGTGTCAGGGACCCGGGTTCCTTTCCCGTTGACACAGTGGGTTAGCACTGCTGTCTTACAGTATCAGGGACCCGGGTTCCATTCCCGGTGACACAGTGGGTTAGCACTGCTGTCTTACAGTGTCAGGGACCCGGGTTCCTTTCTCGGTGACACAGTGGGTTAGAATTGATGTCTCACAGCGCCAGGGACCCGGGTTCCATTCCCGGTGACACAGTGGGTTAGCACTGCTGTCTCACAGTGCCAGGGACCCGGGATCCATTCCCAGTGACACAGTGGGTTAGCACTGCGGTCTCACAGTGCCAGGGACCCGGGATCCATTCCCAGTGACACAGTGGGTTAGCACTGCGGTCTCACAGAGCCAGGGACCCGGTTTCCATTCCCGGTGACACAGTGGGTTAGCACGGCTGTCTCACAGTGCCAGGGACCCGGGTTCCATTCCTGATGACACAGTGGGTTAGCACTGCTGTCTCACAGTCCCAGGGACCCGGGTTCCATTCCCGGTGACACAGTGGGTTAGCACTTCTGTCTCACAGTGCCAGGGACCCGGGTTCCATTCCCGGTGACACAGTGGGTTAGCACTGCTGTCTCACAGTCCCAGGGACCCGGGTTCCATTCCCGGTGACGCAGTGGGTTAGCACTGCTGCCTCACAGCGCCAGGGACCCGGGTTCCATTCCCGGTGACACAGTGGGTTAGCACTGCTGTCTTACAGTTTCAGGGACCCGGGTTCCATTCCCGGTGACACAGTGGGTTAGAATTGATGTCTCACAGCGCCAGGGACCCGGGATCCATTCCCGGTGACACAGTGGGTTAGCACTGCTGCCTCACAGCGCCAGGGACCCGGGTTCCATTCCCGGTGACACAGTGGGTTAGCACTGCTGTCTCACAGCGCCAGGGACCCGGGTTCCATTCCCGGGGACACAGTGGGTTAGCACTGCTGTCTCACAGTTCCAGGGACCCGGGTTCCATTCCCGGTGACACAATAGGTTAGCACTGCTGTCTCACAGTGCCAGGGACCCGGGTTCCATTGCCGGTGACACAGTGGGTTAGCGCTGCTGTCTCCCAGCGCCAGGGACCCGGGTTCCATTCCTTGTGACACAGTGGGTTAGCACTGCTGTCTCACAGTCCCAGGGACCCGGGTTCGATTCCCGGTGACTCAGTGGGTTTGCACTGCTGTCTCACAGTGCCAGGGACCCGGGATCCATTCCCAGTGACACAGTGGGTTAGCACGGCTGTCTCACAGTGCCAGGGACCCGGGTTCCATTCCCGGTGACACAGTGGGTTAGCACTGCTGTCTCACAGTCCTAGGGACCCGGGTTCCATTCCCGGTGACACAGTGGGTTAGCACTGCTGTCTCACAGTCCTAGGGACCCGGGTTCCATTCCCGGTGACACAGTGGGTAAGCACTGCTGTCTCACAGTCCCAGGGACCCGGGTTCCATTCCCGGTGACACAGTGGGTTAGCACTGCTGTCTCAAAGTCCTAGGGACCCGGGTTCCGTTCCCGGTGACACAGTGGGTTAGCACTGCTGTCTCACAGTCCCAGGGACCCGGGTTCCATTCCCGGTGACACAGTGGGTTAGCACTGCTGTCTCACAGTCCTAGGGACCCGGGTTCCATTCCCGGTGACACAGTGGGTTAGCACTGCTGTCTCACAGTGCCAGGGACCCGGGTTCCATTCCCGGTGACACAGTGGGTTAGCACTGCTGTCTCACAGTCCTAGGGACCCGGGTTCCATTCCCGGTGACACAGTGGGTTAGCACTGCTGTCTCACAGTCCCAGGGACCCGGGTTCCATTCCCGGTGACACAGTGGGTTAGCACTGCTGCCTCACAGCGCCAGGGACCCGGGTTCCATTCCCGGTGACACAGTGGGTTAGCACTGCTGTCTCACAGTGCCAGGGACCCGGGTTCCATTCCCGATGACACAGTGGGTTAGAATTGATGTCTCACAGCGCCAGGGACCCGGGTTCCATTCCCGGTGACACAGTGGGTTAGCACTGCTGTCTCACAGTGCCAGGGACCCGGGATCCATTCCCAGGGACACAGTGCGTTAGCACTGCTGTCTCAGAGCGCCAGGGACCCGGGTTCCATTCCCGGTGTCACAGTGGGTTAGCACGGCTGTCTCACAGTGCCAGGGACCCGGGTTTCATTCCTGATGACACAGTGGGTTAGCACTGCTGTCTCACAGTCCCAGGGACCCGGGTTCCATTCCCGGTGACACACTGGGTTAGCACTGCTGTCTCACAGTGCCAGGGACCCGGGCTCCATTCCCGGTGACACAGTGGGTTAGTACTGCTGTCTCACAATCCCAGGGACCCGGGTTCCATTCCCGGTGACACAGTGGGTTAGCACTGCTGTCTCACAGCGCCAGGGACCCGGGTTCCATTCCCGGGGACACAGTGGGTTAGCACTGCTGTCTCACAGTTCCAGGGACCCGGGTTCCATTCCCGGTGACACAATAGGTTAGCACTGCTGTCTCACAGTGCCAGGGACCCGGGTACCATTGCCGGTGACACAGTGGGTTAGCGCTGCTGTCTCCCAGCGCCAGGGACCAGGGTTCCATTCCTTGTGACACAGTGGGTTAGCACTGCTGTCTCACAGTCCCAGGGACCCGGGTTCCATTCCCGGTGACACAGTGGGTTAGCACTGCTGTCTCACAGTGCCAGGGACCCGGGTTCCATTCCCGGTGACACAGTGGGTTAGCACAGCTGCCTCACAATGCCAGGGACCCGGGTTCCATTCCCGGTGACACAGTAGGTTAGCACTGCTGTCTCACAGTCCCAGGGACCCGGGTTCCATTTCCGGTGGCACAGTGGGTTAGCACTGCTGTCTCACAGTGCCAGGGACCCGGGTTCCATTCCCGGTGACACAGAGAGTTATCACAGCTGTCTCACAGTGCCAGGGACCCGGGTTCCATTCCCGGTGACACAGTGGGTTAACACTGCTGTCTCACAGCGCCAGGGACCCGGGTTCCATTCCCGGTAACACAGTAGGTTAGCACTGCTGTCTCACAGTGCCAGGGACCCGGGTTCCATTCCCGGTGACACAGTGGGTTAGCACTGCTGCCTCACAGTCCCAAGGACCCGTGTTCCATTCCCGTTGACACAGTGGGTTAGCACTGCTGCCTCACAGTCCCACGGACCCGTGTTCCATTCCCGTTGACACAGTGGGTTAGCACTGCTGTCTCACAGCGCCAGAGACCCGGGTTCCATTCCCGGTGACACAGTGGGTTAGCACTGCCGTCTCACAGTGTCAGGGACCCGGGTTCCATTCCCGGTGACACAGTGGGTTAGCACTGCTGTCTCACAGTCCCAGGGACCCGGGTTCCATTCCCGTTGACACAGTGGGTTAGCACTGCTGTCTCACAGTGTCAGGGACACGGGTTCCATTCCCGGTGACACAGTGGGTTAGCACTGCTGCCTCACAGTGCCAGGGACCCGGGTTCCATTCCCGGTGACACAGTGGGTTAGCATTGCTGTCTCACAGTGTCAGGGACCCGGGTTCCATTCCCGGTGACACAGTGGGTTAGCATTGCTGTCTCACAGTGTCAGGGACCCGGGTTCCATTCCCGGTGACACGGTGGGTTAGCACTGCTGTCTCACAGTGTCAGGGACCCGGGTTCCATTCCCGGTGACACGGTGGGTTAGCACTGCTGTCTCACAGTGTCTGGCTCCCGGGTTCCATTCCCGGTGACACAGTGGGTTAGCACTGATTTCTCACAGCGCCAGGGACCCGGGTTCCATTCCCGGTGACACAGTGGGTTAGCACTGCTGTCTTACAGTGTCAGGGACCCGGGTTCCATTCCCGGTGACACAGTGGGTTAGCACTGCTGTCTTACAGTGTCAGGGACCCGGGTTCCATTCCCGGTGACACAGTGCGTTAGCACTGCTGTCTTACAGTGTCAGGGACCCGGGTTCCATTCCCGGTGACACAGTGGGTTAGCACTGCTGCCTCACAGTGCCAGGGACCCGGGTTCCATTCCCGGTGACACAGTGGGTTAGCATTGCTGTCTCACAGTGTCAGGGACCCGGGTTCCATTCCCGGTGACACGGTGGGTTAGCACTGCTGTCTCACAGTGTCAGGGACCCGGGTTCCATTCCCGGTGAGACAGTGGGTTAGCACTGCTGTCTCACAGTGTCAGGGACCCGGGTTCCATTCCCGGTGACACGGTGGGTTAGCACTGCTGTCTCACAATGTCTGGGACCCGGGTTCCATTCCCGGTGACACAGTGGGTTAGCACTGATTTCTCACAGCGCCAGGGACCCGGGTTCCATTCCCGGTGACACAGTGGGTTAGCACTGCTGTCTCACAGCGCCAGGGACCCGTGTTCCATTCCCGGTGACACAGTGGGTTAGCACTGCTGTCTTACAGTGTCAGGGACCCGGGTTCCATTCCCGGTGACACAGTGGGTTAGAATTGATGTCTCACAGCGCCAGGGACCCGGGTTCCATTCCCGGTGACACAGTGGGTTAGCACTGCTGTCTCACAGCACCAGGGACCCGGGTTCCATTCCCGGTGACACAGTGGGTTAGCACTGCTGTCTCACAGTGCCAGGGACCCGGGATCCATTCCCAGTGACACAGTGGGTTAGCACGGCTGTCTCACAGTGCCAGGGACCCGGGTTCCATTCCTGATGACACAGTGGGTTAGCACTGCTGCCTCACAGTCCCAGGGACCCGGGTTCAATTCCCGATGACACAGTGGGTTAGCACTGCTGTCTCACAGTGCCAGGGACCCGGGTTCCATTCCCGGTGACACAGTGGGTTAGCACTGCTGTCTCACAGTCCCAGGGACCCGGGTTCCATTCCCGGTGACACAGTGGGTTAGCACTGCTGTCTCACAGTCCCAGGGACCCGGGTTCCATTCCCGGTGACACAGTGGGTTAGCACTGCTGTCTCACAGTGCCAGGGGACCCGGGTTCCATTCCCGGTGACACAGTGGGTTAGCACTGCTGTCTCACAGTCCCAGGGACCCGGGTTCCATTCCCGGTGACACAGTGCGTTAGCACTGCTGTCTCACAGCACCAGGGACCCGGGTTCCATTCCCGGTGACACAGTGGGTTAGCACTGCTGTCTCACAGTGCCAGGGACCCGGGATCCATTCCCAGTGACACTGTGGGTTAGCACTGCTGTCTCACAGCGCCAGGGACCCGGGTTCCATTCCCGGTGACAAAGTGGGTTAGCACGGCTGTCTCACAGTGCCAGGGACCCGGGTTCCATTCCTGATGACACAGTGGGTTAGCACTGCTGTCTCACAGTCCCAGGGACCCGGGTTCCATTCCCGGTGACACAGTGGGTTAGCACTGCTGTCTCACAGTGCCAGGGACCCGGGTTCCATTCCCGGTGACACAGTGGGTTAGCACTGCTGTCTCACAGTCCCAGGGACCCGGGTTCCATTCCCGGTGACACAGTGGGTTAGCACTGCTGTCTCACAGTCCCAGGGACCCGGGTTTCATTCCCGGTGACACAGTGGGTTAGCACTGCTGCCTCACAGCGCCAGGGACCCTGGTTCCATTCCCGGTGACACAGTGGGTTAGCACTGCTGTCTCACAGTTCCAGGGACCCGGGTTCCATTCCCGGTGACACAATAGGTTAGCACTGCTGTCTCACAGTGCCAGGGACCCGGGTTCCATTCCCGGTGACACAGTGCGTTAGCGCTGCTGTCTCCCAGCGCCAGGGACCCGGGTTCCATTCCTTGTGACACAGTGGGTTAGCACTGCTGTCTCACAGTCCCAGGGACCCGGGTTCCATTCCCGGTGACACAGTGGGTTAGCATTGCTGTGTCGCAGTGCCAGGGACCCGGGTTCCATTCCCGGTGACACAGTGGGTTAGCACAGCTGTCTCACAGTGCCAGGGACCCGGGTTCCATTCCCGGTGACACAGTGGGTTAACACTGCTTTCTCACAGCGCCAGGGACCCGGGTTCCATTCCCGGTAACACAGTGGATTAGCACTGCTGCCTCACAGTCCCAGGGACCCGTGTACCATTCCCGGTGACAGTGTGGGTTAGCACTGCTGTCTCACAGTCCCAGGGTCCCGGGTTCCATTCCCGGTGACACAGTAGGTTAGCGCTGCTGCCTCACAGTCCCAGGAACCCGGGTTCCATTCCCAGTGACACCGTGGCTTAGCGCTGCTGCCTCACAGTCCCAGGGACCCGGGTTCCATTCCCGGTGACAAAGTGGGTTAGCACTGCTGTCTCACAGTGTCAGGGACCCGGGTTCCATTCCCGGTGACACAGTGGGTTAGCACTGCCGTCTCACAGTGCCAGGGACCCGGGTTCCATTCCCGGTGAGACAGTGGGTTAGCACTGCTGTCTCACAGTCCCAGGGACCCGGGTTCCATTCCCGGTGACACAGTGGGTTAGCACTGCTGTCTTACAGTCCCAGGGTCCAGGTTCCATTCCCGGTGACACAGTGGGTTAGCACTGCTGCCTCAGAGCGCCAGGGACCCGGGTTCCATTCCCGGTGACACAGTGGGTAAGCACTGCTGTCTCACAGTCCCAGGGACCCGGGTTCCATTCCCAGTGACACAGTGGGTTCGAACTGCTGTCTCACAATGCCAGGGACCCGGGTTCCATTCCCGGTGACACAGTGGGTTAGCACTGCTGTCTCACAGTGCCAGGGGCCAGGGTTCCATTCCCGGTGACACAGTGGTTTAGCACTGCTGTCTCACATTGCCAGGGACCCGGGTTCCATTCCCAGTGACACAGTGGGTTAGCACTGCTGTCTCACAGTCCCAGGGACCCGGTTTCCATTCCCAGTTACACAGTGGGTTAGAACTGCTGTCTCACAGTGCCAGGGACCCGGGTTCCATTCCCGGTGACACAGTGGGTTAGCACTGCTGTCTCACAGTGCCAGGGACCCGGATTCCATTCCCGGTGACACAGTGGGTTAGAACTGCTGTCTCACAGTGCCAGGGACCCGGGTTCCATTCCCGGTGACACAGTGGGTTAGAACTGCTGTCTCACAGTGCCAGGGACCCGGGTTCCATTCCCGGTGACACAGTGGGTTAGCACTGCTGCCTCACAGCGCCAGGGACCCGGGTTCCATTCCCGGTGACAGTGTGGGTTAGCACTGCTGCCTCACAGCGCCAGGGACCCGGGTTCCATTCCCGGGGACACAGTGGGTTAGCACTGCTGTCTCACAGTTCCAGGGACCCGGGTTCCATTCCCGGAGACACAATAGGTTAGCACTGCTGTCTCACAGTGCCAGGGACCCGGGTTCCATTCCCGGTGACACAGTGGGTTAGCGCTGCTGTCTCCCAGCGCCAGGGACCCGGGTTCCATTCCTTGTGACACAGTGGGTTAGCACTGCTGTCTCACAGTCCCAGGGACCCGGGTTCCATTCCCGGTGACACAGTGGGTTAGCACTGCTGTGTCACAGTGCCAGGGACCCGGGTTCCATTCCCGGTGACACAGTGGGTTAGCACAGCTGTCTCACAGTGCCAGGGACCCGGGTTCCATTCCCGGTGACACAGTGGGTTAACACTGCTTTCTCACAGCGCCAGGGACCCGGGTTCCATTCCCGGTAACACAGTGGATTAGCACTGCTGTCTCACAGTGCCAGGGACCCGTGTACCATTCCCGGTGACAGTGTGGGTTAGCACTGCTGTCTCACAGTCCCAGGGTCCCGGGTTCCATTCCCGGTGACACAGTGGGTTAGCGCTGCTGCCTCACAGTCCCAGGAACCCGGGTTCCATTCCCAGTGACACCGTGGGTTAGCGCTGCTGCCTCACAGTCCCAGGGACCCGGGTTCCATTCCCGGTGACAAAGTGGGTTAGCACTGCTGTCTCACAGTGTCAGGGACCCGGGTTCCATTCCCGGTGACACAGTGGGTTAGCACTGCCGTCTCACAGTGCCAGGGACCCGTGTTCCATTCCCGGTGACACAGTGGGTTAGCACTGCTGTCTCACAGTCCCAGGGACCCGGGTTCCATTCCCGGTGACACAGTGGGTTAGCACTGCTGCCTCACAGCGCCAGGGACCCGGGTTCCATTCCCGGTGACACAGTGGGTTAGCACTGCTGTCTTACAGTCCCAGGGTCCAGGTTCCATTCCCGGTGACACAGTGGGTTAGCACAGCTGCCTCACAGCGCCAGGGACCCGGGTTCCATTCCCGGTGACACAGTGGGTAAGCACTGCTGTCTCACAGTCCCAGGGACCCGGGTTCCATTCCCAGTGACACAGTGGGTTAGAACTGCTGTCTCACAATGCCAGGGACCCGGGTTCCATTCCCGGTGACACAGTAGGTTAGCACTGCTGTCTCACAGTGCCAGGGGCCCGGGTTCCATTCCCGGTGACACAGTGGGTTAGCACTGCTGTCTCACATTGCCAGGGACCCGGGTTCCATTCCCAGTGACACAGTGGGTTAGCACTGCTGTCTCACAGTCCCAGGGACCCGGTTTCCATTCCCAGTTACACAGTGGGTTAGAACGGCTGTCTCACAGTGCCAGGGACCCGGGTTCCATTCCCGGTGACACAGTGGGTTAGCACTGCTGTCTCACAGTGCCAGGGACCCGGATTCCATTCCCGGTGACACAGTGGGTTAGAACTGCTGTCTCACAGTGCCAGGGACCCGGGTTCCATTCCCGGTGACACAGTGGGTTAGAACTGCTGTCTCACAGTGCCAGGGACCCGGGTTCCATTCCCGGTGACACAGTGGGTTAGCACTGATGCCTCACAGCGCCAGGGACCCGGGTTCCATTCCCGGTGACAGTGTGGGTTAGCACTGCTGCCTCACAGCGCCAGGGACCCGGGTTCCAGTCCCGGTGACACAGTGGGTTAGCACTGCTGTCTCACAGTGCCAGGGACCCGGATTCCATTCCCGGTGACACAGTGGGCTGGAACTGCTGTCTCACAGTGCCAGGGACCCGGGTTCCATTCCCGGTGACACAGTGGGTTAGAACTGCTGTCTCACAGTGCCAGGGACCCGGGTTCCATTCCCGGTGACACAGTGGGTTAGCACTGCTGCCTCACAGCGCCAGGGAACCTGGTTCCATTCCCGGTGACACAGTGGGTTAGCACTGCTGTCTCACAGCGCCATGGACCCGGGTTCCATTCCCGGGGACACAGTGGCTTAGCACTGCTGTCTCACAGTTCCAGGGACCCGGGTTCCATTCCCGGTGACACAATAGGTTAGCACTGCTGTCTCACAGTGCCAGGGACCCGGGTTCCATTCCCGGTGACACAGTGGGTTAGCGCTGCTGTCTCCTAGCGCCAGGGACCCGGGTTCCATTCCTTGTGACACAGTGGGTTAGCACTGCTGTCTCACAGTCCCAGGGACCCGGGTTCCATTCCCGGTGACACAGTGGGTTAGCACTGCTGTCTCACAGTGCCAGGGACCCGGGTTCCATTCCCGGTGACACAGTGGGTTAGCACAGCTGTCTCACAGTGCCAGGGACCCGGGTTCCATTCCCGGTGACACAGTGGGTTAACACTGCTTTCTCACAGCGCCAGGGACCCGGGTTCCATTCCCGGTAACACAGTGGATTAGCACTGCTGCCTCACAGTCCCAGGGACCCGTGTACCATTCCCGGTGACAGTGTGGGTTAGCACTGCTGTCTCACAGTCCCAGGGTCCCGGGTTCCATTCCCGGTGACACAGTGGGTTAGCGCTGCTGCCTCACAGTCCCAGGAACCCGGGTTCCATTCCCAGTGACACCGTGGGTTAGAGCTGCTGCCTCACAGTCCCAGGGACCCGGGTTCCATTCCCGGTGACAAAGTGGGTTAGCACTGCTGTCTCACAGTGTCAGGGACCCGGGTTCCATTCCCGGTGACACAGTGGGTTAGCACTGCCGTCTCACAGTGCCAGGGACCCGGGTTCCATTCCCGGTGACACAGTGGGTTAGCACTGCTGTCTCACAGTCCCAGGGACCCGGGTTCCAATCCCGGTGACACAGTGGGTTAGCACTGCTGTCTTACAGTCCCAGGGTCCAGGTTCCATTCCCGGTGACACAGTGGGTTAGCACTGCTGCCTCACAGCGCCAGGGACCCGGGTTCCATTCCCGGTGACACAGTGGGTAAGCACTGCTGTCTCACAGTGCCAGGGACCCGGATTCCATTCCCGGTGACACAGTGGGTTAGAACTGCTGTCTCACAGTGCCAGGGACCCGGGTTCCATTCCCGGTGACACAGTGGGTTAGAACTGCTGTCTCACAGTGCCAGGGACCCGGGTTCCATTCCCGGTGACACAGTGGGTTAGCACTGATGCCTCACAGCGCCAGGGACCCGGGTTCCATTCCCGGTGACAGTGTGGGTTAGCACTGCTGCCTCACAGCGCCAGGGACCCGGGTTCCAGTCCCGGTGACACAGTGGGTTAGTACTGCTGTCTCACAGTGCCAGGGACCCGGGTTCCATTCCCGGTGACACAGTGGGTTAGCACTGCTGTCTCACAGTGCCAGGGACCCGGATTCCATTCCCGGTGACACAGTGGGCTGGAACTGCTGTCTCACAGTGCCAGGGACCCGGGTTCCATTCCCGGTGACACAGTGGGTTAGAACTGCTGTCTCACAGTGCCAGGGACCCGGGTTCCATTCCCGGTGACACAGTGGGTTAGCACTGCTGCCTCACAGCGCCAGGGAACCTGGTTCCATTCCCGGTGACACAGTGGGTTAGCACTGCTGTCTCACAGCGCCATGGACCCGGGTTCCATTCCCGGGGACACAGTGGGTTAGCACTGCTGTCTCACAGCGCCATGGACCCGGGTTCCATTCCCGGGGACACAGTGGCTTAGCACTGCTGTCTCACAGTTCCAGGGACCCGGGTTCCATTCCCGGTGACACAATAGGTTAGCACTGCTGTCTCACAGTGCCAGGGACCCGGGTTCCATTCCTTGTGACACAGTGGGTTAGCACTGCTGTCTCACAGTCCCAGGGACCCGGGTTCCATTCCCGGTGACACAGTGGGTTAGCACTGCTGTCTCACAGTGCCAGGGACCCGGGTTCCATTCCCGGTGACACAGTGGGTTAGCACAGCTGTCTCACAGTGCCAGGGACCCGGGTTCCATTCCCGGTGACACAGTGGGTTAACATTGCTTTCTCACAGCGCCAGGGACCCGGGTTCCATTCCCGGTAACACAGTGGATTAGCACTGCTGCCTCACAGTCCCAGGGACCCGTGTACCATTCCCGGTGACAGTGTGGGTTAGCACTGCTGTCTCACAGTCCCAGGGTCCCGGGTTCCATTCCCGGTGACACAGTGGGTTAGCGCTGCTGCCTCACAGTCCCAGGAACCCGGGTTCCATTCCCAGTGACACCGTGGGTTAGCGCTGCTGCCTCACAGTCCCAGGGACCCGGGTTCCATTCCCGGTGACAAAGTGGGTTAGCACTGCTGTCTCACAGTGTCAGGGACCCGGGTTCCATTCCCGGTGACACAGTGGGTTAGCACTGCCGTCTTACAGTGCCAGGGACCCGGGTTCCATTCCCGGTGACACAGTGGGTTAGCACTGCTGTCTCACAGTCCCAGGGACCCGGGTTCCAATCCCGGTGACACAGTGGGTTAGCACTGCTGTCTTACAGTCCCAGGGTCCAGGTTCCATTCCCGGTGACACAGTGGGTTAGCACGGCTGCCTCACAGCGCCAGGGACCCGGGTTCCATTCCCGGTGACACAGCGGGTAAGCACTGCTGTCTCACAGTCCCAGGGACCCGGGTTCCATTCCCAGTGACACAGTGGGTTAGAACTGCTGTATCACAATGCCAGGGACCCGGGTTCCATTCCCGGTGACACAGTGGGTTAGCACTGCTGTCTCACAGTGCCAGGGGCCCGGGTTCCATTCCCGGTGACACAGTGGGTTAGCACTGCTGTCTCACATTGCCAGGGACCCGGGTTCCATTCCCAGTGACACAGTGGGTTAGCACTGCTGTCTCACAGTCCCAGGGACCCGGTTTCCATTCCCAGTTACACAGTGGGTTAGAACTGCTGTCTCACAGTGCCAGGGACCCGGGTTCCATTCCCGGTGACACAGTGGGTTAGCACTGCTGTCTCACAGTGCCAGGGACCCGGATTCCATTCCCGGTGACACAGTGGGTTAGAACTGCTGTCTCACAGTGCCAGGGACCCGGGTTCCATTCCCGGTGACACAGTGGGTTAGAACTGCTGTCTCACAGTGCCAGGGACCCGGGTTCCATTCCCGGTGACACAGTGGGTTAGCACTGATGCCTCACAGCGCCAGGGACCCGGGTTCCATTCCCGGCGACACAGTGGGTTAGCACTGCTGCCTCACAGCGCCAGGGACCCGGGTTCCATTCCCGGTGACACAGTGGGTTAGTACTGCTGTCTCACAGTGCCAGGGACCCGGGTTCCATTCCCGGTGACACAGTGGGTTAGCACTGCTGCCTCACAGCGCCAGGGACCCGGGTTCCATTCCCGGTGACACAGTGGGTTAGCACTGCTGTCTCACAGTGCCAGGGACCCGGGTTCCATTCCCGGTGACACAGTGGGTTAGCACTGCTGTCTCACAGTCCCAGGGACCCGGGTTCCATTCCCGGTGACACAGTGGGTTAGCACTGCTGTCTCACAGTGCCAGGGACCCGGGTTCCATTCCCGATGACACAGTGGGTTAGCACTGCTGCCTCACAGTCCCAGGGACCCGGGTTCCATTCCCGATGACACAGTGGGTTAGCACTGCTGTCTCACAGCGCCAGGGACCCGGGTTCCATTCCTGGTGTCACGGTGGGTTAGCACTGCTGTCTCACAGTCCCAGGGATCCGGGTTCCATTCCCATTGACACAGTGGGTTAGCACTGCTATCTCACAGCGCCAGGGACCCGGGTTCCATTCCCGGTGACACAGTGGGTTAGAACTGCTGTTTCACAGTGCCAGGGACCCGGGTTCCCTTCCCGGTGACACAGTGGGTTAGCACTGCTGTCACACAGTGCCAGGGACCCGGGTTCCATTCCCAGTGACACAGTGTGTTAGCACTGATGTCTCACAGTCCCAGGGACCTGGGTTCCATTCCCGGTGACACCGTGGGTTAGCACTGCTGTCTCACAGCGCCAGGGTCCCGGGTTCCATTCCCGGTGACACAGTGGGTTAGCACTGCTGTCTCACATTCACAGGGACCCGGGTTCCATTCCCAGTGACACAGTGGGTTAGCACTGCTGCCTCACAGCGCCAGGGACCCGGGTTCCATTCCTGGTGACACAGTGGGTTAGCACTGCTGTCTCACAGTCCCAGGGACCCGGGTCCAATCCCGGTGACACAGTGGGTTAGCACTGCTGTCTCACAGTCCCAGGGACCCGGGTAACATTCCCGGTGACAGTGTGGGATAGCACTGCTGTCTCACAGTCCCAGGGTCCCGGGTTCCATTCCCGGTGACACAGTCGGTTAGCGCTGCTGCCTCACAGTCCCAGGGACCCGGGTTCCATTCCCAGTGACACCGTGGGTTAGCGCTGCTGCCTCACAGTCCCAGGGACCCGGGTTCCATTCCCGGTGACAAAGTGGGTTAGCACTGCTGTCTCACAGTGACAGGGACCCGGGATCCATTCCCGGTGACACAGTGGGTTAGCACTGCTGTCTCACAGTGCCAGGGACCCGGGTTCCATTCCCGGTGACACAGTGGGTTAGCTCTGCTGTCTCACAGTGCCAGGGACCCGGGTTCCATTCCCGGTGACACAGTGGGTTAGCACTGCTGTCTCACAGTGCCAGGGACCCGGGTTCCATTCCCGGTGACACAGTGGGTTAGCACTGCTGTCTCACAGTCCCAGGGACCCGGGTTCCATTCCCGGTGACACAGTGGGTTAGAACTGCTGTCTCACAGTGCCAGGGACCCGGGTTCCATTCCCGGTGACACAGTGGGTTAGAACTGCTGTCTCACAGTGCCAGGGACACGGGTTCCATTCCTGGTGACACAGTGGGTTAGAACTGCTGTCTCACAGTGCCAGGGACCCGGGTTCCATTCCCGGTGACACAGTGGGTTAGCACTGATGCCTCACAGTCCCAGGGACCCGGGTTCCATTCCCGGTGACACAGTGGGTTAGCACTGCTGTCTCACAGTGCCAGGGACCCGGGTTCCATTCCCGGTGACACAGTGGGTTAGCACTGCTGTCTCACAGCGCCAGAGACCCGGGTTCCATTCCCGGTGACACAGTGGGCTAGCACTGCTGCCTCACAGCGCCAGGGACCGGGTTCCATTCCCGGTGACACAGTGGGTTAGCACTGCTGTCTCACAGTGCCACGGACCCGGGTTCCATTCCCGGTGACACAGTGGGTTAGCGCTGCTGTCTCACAGCGCCATGGACCCGGGTTCCATTCCCAGTGACACAGTGGGTTAGCACTACTGTCTCACAGTCCCAGGGACCCGGGTTCCATTCCCGGTGACACAGTGGGTTAGCACTGCTGTCTCACAGTGCCAGGGACCCGGGTTCCATTCCCGGTGACACAGTGGGTTAGCACTGCTGTCTCACAGTCCCAGGGTCACGGGTTCCATTCCCGGTGACACAGTGGGTTAGCACTGCTGTCTCACAGTGCCAGGGACCCGGGTTCCATTCCCGGTGACACAGTGGGTTAACACTGCTGTCTCACAGTCCCAGGGACCCGGGTTCCATTCCCGGTGACACAGTGGGTTAGCACTGCTGTCTCACAGCACCAGGGACCCGGGTTCCATTCCCGGTGACACAGTGGGTTAGCACTGCTGTCTCACAGTGCCAGGGACCCGGGATCCATTCCCAGTGACACAGTGGGTTAGCACTGCTGTCTCACAGCGCCAGGGACCCGGGTTCCATTCCCGGTGACAAAGTGGGTTAGCACGGCTGCCTCACAGTGCCAGGGACCCGGGTTCCATTCCTGATGACACAGTGGGTTAGCACTGCTGTCTCACAGTCCCAGGGACCCGGGTTCCATTCCCGGTGACACAGTGGGTTAGCACTGCTGTCTCACAGTGCCAGGGACCCGGGTTCCATTCCCGGTGACACAGTGGGTTAGCACTGCTGTCTCACAGTCCCAGGGACCCGGGTTCCATTCCCGGTGACACAGTGGGTTAGCACTGCTGTCTCACAGTCCCAGGGACCCGGGTTTCATTCCCGGTGACACAGTGGGTTAGCACTGCTGCCTCACAGCGCCAGGGACCCTGGTTCCATTCCCGGTGACACAGTGGGTTAGCACTGCTGTCTCACAGCGCCATGGACCCGGGTTCCATTCCCGGGGACACAGTGGGTTAGCACTGCTGTCTCACAGTTCCAGGGACCCGGGTTCCATTCCCGGTGACACAATAGGTTAGCACTGCTGTCTCACAGTGCCAGGGACCCGGGTTCCATTCCCGGTGACACAGTGGGTTAGCGCTGCTGTCTCCCAGCGCCAGGTTCCCGGGTTCCATTCCTTGTGACACAGTGGGTTAGCACTGCTGTCTCACAGTCCCAGGGACCCGGGTTCCATTCCCGGTGACACAGTGGGTTAGCACTGCTGTGTCACAGTGCCAGGGACCCGGGTTCCATTCCCGGTGACACAGTGGGTTAGCACAGCTGTCTCACAGTGCCAGGGACCCGGGTTCCATTCCCGGTGACACAGTGGGTTAGCACTGCTGCCTCACAGTCCCAGGGACCCGTGTACCATTCCCGGTGACAGTGTGGGTTAGCACTGCTGTCTCACAGTCCCAGGGTCCCGGGTTCCATTCCCGGTGACACAGTGGGTTAGCGCTGCTGCCTCACAGTCCCAGGAACCCGGGTTCCATTCCCAGTGACACCGTGGGTTAGCACTGCTGCCTCACAGTTCCAGGGACCCGGGTTCCATTCCCGGTGACACAGTGGGTTAGCACTGCTGTCTTACAGTCCCAGGGTCCAGGTTCCATTCCCGGTGACACAGTGGGTTAGCACTGCTGCCTCACAGCGCCAGGGACATCGGGTTCCATTCCCGGTGACACAGTGGGTAAGCACTGCTGTCTCACAGTCGCAGGGACCCGGGTTCCATTCCCAGTGACACAGTGGGTTAGAACTGCTGTCTCACAATGCCAGGGACCCGGGTTCCATTCCCGGTGACACAGTGGGTTAGCACTGCTGTCTCACAGTGCCATGGGCCCGGGTTCCATTCCCGGTGACACAGTGGGTTAGCACTGCTGTCTCACATTGCCAGGGACCCGGGTTCCATTCCCAGTGACACAGTGGGTTAGCACTGCTGTCTCACAGTCCCAGGGACCCGGTTTCCATTCCCAGTTACACAGTGGGTTAGAACTGCAGTCTCACAGTGCCAGGGACCCGGGTTCCATTCCCGGTGACACAGTGGGTTAGCACTGCTGTCTCACAGTGCCAGGGACTCGGATTCCATTCCCGGTGACACAGTGGGTTAGAACTATTGTCTCACACTGCCAGGGACCCGGGTTCCATTCCCGGTGACACAGTGGGTTAGAACTGCTGTCTCACAGTGCCAGGGACCCGGGTTCCATTCCCGGTGACACAGTGGGTTCGCACTGCTGCCTCACAGCGCCAGGGACCCTGGTTCCATTCCCGGTGACACAGTGGGTTAGCACTGCTGTCTCACAGCGCCATGGATCCGGGTTCCATTCCCGGGGACACAGTTGGTTAGCACTGCTGTCTCACATTTCCGGGGACCCGGGTTCCATTCCCGGTGACACAATAGGTTAGCACTGCTGTCTCACAGCGCCAGGGACCCGGGTTCCATTCCCGGTGACACAGTGGGTTAGCGCTGCTGTCTCCCAGCGCCAGGGACCCGGGTTCCATTCCTTGTGACACAGTGGGTTAGCACTGCTGTCTCACAGTCCCAGGGACCCGGGTTCCATTCACGGTGACACAGTGGGTTAGCACTGCTGTGTCACAGTGCCAGGGACCCGGGTTCCATTCCCGGTGACACAGTGGGTTAGCACAGCTGTCTCACAGTGCCAGGGACCCGGGTTCCATTCCCGGTGACACAGTGGGTTAACACTGCTTTCTCACAGCGCCAGGGACCCGGGTTCCATTCCCGGTAACACAGTGGATTAGCACTGCTGCCTCACAGTCCCAGGGACCCGTGTACCATTCCCGGTGACAGTGTGGGTTAGCACTGCTGTCTCACAGTCCCAGGGTCCCGGGTTCCATTCCCGGTGACACAGTGGGTTAGCACTGCTGTCTCACAGTCCCAGGGACCCGGTTTCCATTCCCAGTTACACAGTGGGTTAGAACTGCTGTCTCACAGTGCCAGGGACCCGGGTTCCATTCCCGGTGACACAGTGGGTTAGCACTGCTGTCTCACAGTGCCAGGGACCCGGATCCCATTCCCGGTGACACAGTGGGTTAGAACTGCTGTCTCACAGTGCCAGGGACCCGGGTTCCATTCCCGGTGACACAGTGGGTTAGAACTGCTGTCTCACAGTGCCAGGGACCCGGGTTCCATTCCCGGTGACACAGTGGGTTAGCACTGCTGCCTCACAGCGCCAGGGACCCTGGTTCCATTCCCGGTGACACAGTGGGTTAGCACTGCTGTCTCACAGCGCCATGGACCCGGGTTCCATTCCCGGGGACACAGTGGGTTAGCACTGCTGTCTCACAGTTCCAGGGACCCGGGTTCCATTCCCGGTGACACAATAGGTTAGCACTGCTGTCTCACAGTGCCAGGGACCCGGGTTCCATTCCCGGTGACACAGTGGGTTAGCGCTGCTGTCTCCCAGCGCCAGGGACCCGGGTTCCATTCCTTGTGACACAGTGGGTTAGCACTGCTGTCTCACAGTCCCAGGGACCCGGGTTCCATTCCCGGTGACACAGTGGGTTAGCACTGCTGTGTCACAGTGCCAGGGACCCGGGTTCCATTCCCGGTGACACAGTGGGTTAGCACAGCTGTCTCACAGTGCCAGGGACCCGGGTTCCATTCCCGGTGACACAGTGGGTTAGAACTGCTGTCTCACAGTGCCAGGGACCCGGGTTCCATTCCCGGTGACACAGTGGGTTAGCACTGCTGTCTCACAGTGCCAGGGGCCCGGGTTCCATTCCCGGTGACACAGTGGGTTAGCACTGCTGTCTCACATTGCCAGGGACCCGGGTTCCATTCCCAGTGACACAGTGGGTTAGCACTGCTGTCTCACAGTCCCAGGGACCCGGTTTCCATTCCCAGTGACACAGTGGGTTAGAACTGCTGTCTCACAGTGCCAGGGACCCGGGTTCCATTCCCGGTGACACAGTGGGTTAGAACTGCTGTCTCACAGTGCCAGGGACACGGGTTCCATTCCTGGTGACACAGTGGGTTAGAACTGCTGTCTCACAGTGCCAGGGACCCGGGTTCCATTCCCGGTGACACAGTGGGTTAGCACTGATGCCTCACAGTCCCAGGGACCCGGGTTCCATTCCCGGTGACACAGTGGGTTAGCACTGCTGTCTCACAGTGCCAGGGACCCGGGTTCCATTCCCGGTGACACAGTGGGTTAGCACTGCTGTCTCACAGCGCCAGAGACCCGGGTTCCATTCCCGGTGACACAGTGGGCTAGCACTGCTGCCTCACAGCGCCAGGGACCGGGTTCCATTCCCGGTGACACAGTGGGTTAGCACTGCTGTCTCACAGTGCCACGGACCCGGGTTCCATTCCCGGTGACACAGTGGGTTAGCGCTGCTGTCTCACAGCGCCATGGACCCGGGTTCCATTCCCAGTGACACAGTGGGTTAGCACTACTGTCTCACAGTCCCAGGGACCCGGGTTCCATTCCCGGTGACACAGTGGGTTAGCACTGCTGTCTCACAGTGCCAGGGACCCGGGTTCCATTCCCGGTGACACAGTGGGTTAGCACTGCTGTCTCACAGTCCCAGGGTCACGGGTTCCATTCCCGGTGACACAGTGGGTTAGCACTGCTGTCTCACAGTGCCAGGGACCCGGGTTCCATTCCCGGTGACACAGTGGGTTAACACTGCTGTCTCACAGTCCCAGGGACCCGGGTTCCATTCCCGGTGACACAGTGGGTTAGCACTGCTGTCTCACAGTCCCAGGGACCCGGGTTCCATTCCCGGTGACACAGTGGGTTAGCACTGCTGTCTCACAGTGCCAGGGACCCGGGATCCATTCCCAGTGACACAGTGGGTTAGCACTGCTGTCTCACAGCGCCAGGGACCCGGGTTCCATTCCCGGTGACAAAGTGGGTTAGCACGGCTGTCTCACAGTGCCAGGGACCCGGGTTCCATTCCTGATGACACAGTGGGTTAGCACTGCTGTCTCACAGTCCCAGGGACCCGGGTTCCATTCCCGGTGACACAGTGGGTTAGCACTGCTGTCTCACAGTGCCAGGGACCCGGGTTCCATTCCCGGTGACACAGTGGGTTAGCACTGCTGCCTCACAGCGCCAGGGACCCTGGTTCCATTCCCGGTGACACAGTGGGTTAGCACTGCTGTCTCACAGCGCCATGGACCCGGGTTCCATTCCCGGGGACACAGTGGGTTAGCACTGCTGTCTCACAGTTCCAGGGACCCGGGTTCCATTCCCGGTGACACAATAGGTTAGCACTGCTGTCTCACAGTGCCAGGGACCCGGGTTCCATTCCCGGTGACACAGTGGGTTAGCGCTGCTGTCTCCCAGCGCCAGGTTCCCGGGTTCCATTCCTTGTGACACAGTGGGTTAGCACTGCTGTCTCACAGTCCCAGGGACCCGGGTTCCATTCCCGGTGACACAGTGGGTTAGCACTGTGGTGTCACAGTGCCAGGGACCCGGGTTCCATTCCCGGTGACACAGTGGGTTAGCACAGCTGTCTCACAGTGCCAGGGACCCGGGTTCCATTCCCGGTGACACAGTGGGTTAGCACTGCTGCCTCACAGTCCCAGGGACCCGTGTACCATTCCCGGTGACAGTGTGGGTTAGCACTGCTGTCTCACAGTCCCAGGGTCCCGGGTTCCATTCCCGGTGACACAGTGGGTTAGCGCTGCTGCCTCACAGTCCCAGGAACCCGGGTTCCATTCCCAGTGACACCGTGGGTTAGCGCTGCTGCCTCACAGTTCCAGGGACCCGGGTTCCATTCCCGGTGACACAGTGGGTTAGCACTGCTGTCTTACAGTCCCAGGGTCCAGGTTCCATTCCCGGTGACACAGTGGGTTAGCACTGCTGCCTCACAGCGCCAGGGACATCGGGTTCCATTCCCGGTGACACAGTGGGTAAGCACTGCTGTCTCACAGTCGCAGGGACCCGGGTTCCATTCCCAGTGACACAGTGGGTTAGAACTGCTGTCTCACAATGCCAGGGACCCGGGTTCCATTCCCGGTGACACAGTGGGTTAGCACTGCTGTCTCACAGTGCCATGGGCCCGGGTTCCATTCCCGGTGACACAGTGGGTTAGCACTGCTGTCTCACATTGCCAGGGACCCGGGTTCCATTCCCAGTGACACAGTGGGTTAGCACTGCTGTCTCACAGTCCCAGGGACCCGGTTTCCATTCCCAGTTACACAGTGGGTTAGAACTGCAGTCTCACAGTGCCAGGGACCCGGGTTCCATTCCCGGTGACACAGTGGGTTAGCACTGCTGTCTCACAGTGCCAGGGACTCGGATTCCATTCCCGGTGACACAGTGGGTTAGAACTGCTGTCTCACACTGCCAGGGACCCGGGTTCCATTCCCGGTGACACAGTGGGTTAGAACTGCTGTCTCACAGTGCCAGGGACCCGGGTTCCATTCCCGGTGACACAGTGGGTTCGCACTGCTGCCTCACAGCGCCAGGGACCCTGGTTCCATTCCCGGTGACACAGTGGGATAGCACTGCTGTCTCACAGCGCCATGGATCCGGGTTCCATTCCCGGGGACACAGTGGGTTAGCACTGCTGTCTCACATTTCCGGGGACCCGGGTTCCATTCCCGGTGACACAATAGGTTAGCACTGCTGTCTCACAGTGCCAGGGACCCGGGTTCCATTCCCGGTGACACAGTGGGTTAGCGCTGCTGTCTCCCAGCGCCAGGGACCCGGGTTCCATTCCTTGTGACACAGTGGGTTAGCACTGCTGTCTCACAGTCCCAGGGACCCGGGTTCCATTCCCGGTGACACAGTGGGTTAGCACAGCTGTCTCACAGTGCCAGGGACCCGGGTTCCATTCCCGGTGACACAGTGGGTTAACACTGCTTTCTCACAGCGCCAGGGACCCGGGTTCCTTTCCCGGTAACACAGTGGATTAGCACTGCTGCCTCACAGTCCCAGGGACCCGTGTACCATTCCCGGTGACCGTGTGGGTTAGCACTGCTGTCTCACAGTCCCAGGGTCCCGGGTTCCATTCCCGGTGACACAGTGGGTTAGCACTGCTGTCTCACAGTCCCAGGGACCCGGTTTCCATTCCCAGTTACACAGTGGGTTAGAACTGCTGTCTCACAGTGCCAGGGACCCGGGTTCCATTCCCGGTGACACAGTGGGTTAGCACTGCTGTCTCACAGTGCCAGGGACCCGGATCCCATTCCCGGTGACACAGTGGGTTAGAACTGCTGTCTCACAGTGCCAGGGACCCGGGTTCCATTCCCGGTGACACAGTGGGTTAGAACTGCTGTCTCACAGTGCCAGGGACCCGGGTTCCATTCCCGGTGACACAGTGGGTTAGCACTGCTGCCTCACAGCGCCAGGGACCCTGGTTCCATTCCCGGTGACACAGTGGGTTAGCACTGCTGTCTCACAGCGCCATGGACCCGGGTTCCATTCCCGGGGACACAGTGGGTTAGCACTGCTGTCTCACAGTTCCAGGGACCCGGGTTCCATTCCCGGTGACACAATAGGTTAGCACTGCTGTCTCACAGTGCCAGGGACCCGGGTTCCATTCCCGGTGACACAGTGGGTTAGCGCTGCTGTCTCCCAGCGCCAGGGACCCGGGTTCCATTCCTTGTGACACAGTGGGTTAGCACTGCTGTCTCACAGTCCCAGGGACCCGGGTTCCATTCCCGGTGACACAGTGGGTTAGCACTGCTGTGTCACAGTGCCAGGGACCCGGGTTCCATTCCCGGTGACACAGTGGGTTAGCACAGCTGTCTCACAGTGCCAGGGACCCGGGTTCCATTCCCGGTGACACAGTGGGTTAACACTGCTTTCTCACAGCGCCAGGGACCCGGGTTCCATTCCCGGTAACACAGTGGATTAGCACTGCTGCCTCACAGTCCCAGGGACCCGTGTACCATTCCCGGTGACAGTGTGGGTTAGCACTGCTGTCTCACAGTCCCAGGGTCCCGGGTTCCATTCCCGGTGACACAGTGGGTTAGCGCTGCTGCCTCACAGTCCCAGGAACCCGGGTTCCATTCCCAGTGACACCGTGGGTTAGCGCTGCTGCCTCACAGTCCCAGGGACCCGGGTTCCATTCCCGGTGACAAAGTGGGTTAGCACTGCTGTCTCACAGTGTCAGGGACCCGGGTTCCATTCCCGGTGACACAGTGGGTTAGCACTGCCGTCTCACAGTGCCAGGGACCCGGGTTCCATTCCCGGTGACACAGTGGGTTAGCACTGCTGTCTCACAGTCCCAGGGACCCGGGTTCCATTCCCGGTGACACAGTGGGTTAGCACTGCTGTCTTACAGTCCCAGGGTCCAGTTTCCATTCCCGGTGACACAGTGGGTTAGCACTGCTGCCTCACAGCGCCAGGGACCCGGGTTCCATTCCCGGTGACACAGTGGGTAAGCACTGCTGTCTCACAGTCCCAAGGACCCGGGTTCCATTCCCAGTGACACAGTGGGTTAGAACTGCTGTCTCACAATGCCAGGGACCCGGGTTCCATTCCCGGTGACACAGTGGGTTAGCACTGCTGTCTCACAGTGCCAGGGGCCCGGGTTCCATTCCCGGTGACACAGTGGGTTTGCACTGCTGTCTCACATTGCCAGGGACCCGGGTTCCATTCCCAGTGACACAGTGGGTTAGCACTGCTGTCTCACAGTCCCAGGGGCCCGGTTTCCATTCCCAGTTACACAGTGGGTTAGAACTGCTGTCTCACAGTGCCAGGGACCCGGGTTCCATTCCCGGTGACACAGTGGGTTAGCACTGCTGTCTCACAGTGCCAGGGACCCGGATTCCATTCCCGGTGACACAGTGGGTTAGAACTGCTGTCTCACAGTGCCAGGGACCCGGGTTCCATTCCCGGTGACACAGTGGGTTAGAACTGCTGTCTCACAGTGCCAGGGACCCGGGTTCCATTCCCGGTGACACAGTGGGTTAGCACTGATGCCTCACAGCGCCAGGGACCCGGGTTCCATTCCCGGTGACACAGTGGGTTAGCACTGCTGCCTCACAGCGCCAGGGACCCGGGTTCCATTCCCGGTGACACAGTGGGTTAGTACTGCTGTCTCACAGTGCCAGGGACCCGGGTTCCATTCCCGGTGACACAGTGGGTTAGCACTGCTGCCTCACAGCGCCAGGGACCCGGGTTCCATTCCCGGTGACACAGTGGGTTAGCACTGCTGTCTCACAGTGCCAGGGACCCGGGTTCCATTCCCGGTGACACAGTGGGTTAGCACTGCTGCCTCACAGTCCCAGGGACCCGGGTTCCATTCCCGACGACACAGTGGGTTAGCACTGCTGTCTCACAGCGCCAGGGACCCGGGTTCCATTCCCGGTGTCACGGTGGGTTAGCACTGCTGTCTCACAGTCCCAGGGATCCGGGTTCCATTCCCATTGACACAGTGGGTTAGCACTGCTATCTCACAGCGCCAGGGACCCGGGTTCCATTCCCGGTGACACAGTGGGTTAGCACTGCTGTCTCACAGTCCCAGGGACCCGGGTTCCATTCCCGGTGACACAGTGGGTTAGCACTGCTGTCTTACAGTCCCAGGGTCCAGGTTCCATTGCCGGTGACACAGTGGGTTAGCACTGCTGCCTCACAGCGCCAGGGACCCGGGTTCCATTCCCGGTGACACAGTGGGTAACCACTGCTGTCTCACAGTCCCAGGGACCCGGGTTCCATTCCCAGTGACACAGTGGGTTAGAACTGCTGTGTCACAATGCCAGGGACCCGGGTTCCATTCCCGGTGACACAGTGGGTTAGCACTGCTGTCTCACAGTGCCAGGGGCCCGGGTTCCATTCCCGGTGACACAGTGGGTTAGCACTGCTGTCTCACATTGCCAGGGACCCGGGTTCCATTCCCAGTGACACAGTGGGTTAGCACTGCTGTCTCACAGTCCCAGGGGCCCGGTTTCCATTCCCAGTTACACAGTGGGTTAGAACTGCTGTCTCACAGTGCCAGGGACCCGGGTTCCATTCCCGGTGACACAGTGGGTTAGCACTGCTGTCTCACAGTGCCAGGGACCCGGATTCCATTCCCGGTGACACAGTGGGTTAGAACTGCTGTCTCACAGTGCCAGGGACCCGGGTTCCATTCCCGGTGACACAGTGGGTTAGAACTGCTGTCTCACAGTGCCAGGGACCCGGGTTCCATTCCCGGTGACACAGTGGGTTAGCACTGATGCCTCACAGCGCCAGGGACCCGGGTTCCATTCCCGGTGACACAGTGGGTTAGCACTGCTGCCTCACAGCGCCAGGGACCCGGGTTCCATTCCCGGTGACACAGTGGGTTAGTACTGCTGTCTCACAGTGCCAGGGACCCGGGTTCCATTCCCGGTGACACAGTGGGTTAGCACTGCTGCCTCACAGCGCCAGGGACCCGGGTTCCATTCCCGGTGACACAGTGGGTTAGCACTGCTGTCTCACAGTGCCAGGGACCCGGGTTCCATTCCCGGTGACACAGTGGGTTAGCACTGCTGCCTCACAGTCCCAGGGACCCGGGTTCCATTCCCGATGACACAGTGGGTTAGCACTGCTACCTCACAGCGCCAGGGACCCGGGTTCCATTCCCGGTGACACAGTGGGTTAGCACTGCTGTCTCACAGTGCCAGGGACCCGGGTTCCATTCCCGGTGACACAGTGGGTTAGCACTGCTGCCTCACAGTCCCAGGGACCCGGGTTCCGTTCCCGATGACACAGTGGGTTAGCACTGCTGTCTCACAGCGCCAGGGACCCGGGTTCCATTCCCGGTGTCACGGTGGGTTAGCACTGCTGTCTCACAGTCCCAGGGATCCGGGTTCCATTCCCATTGACACAGTGGGTTAGCACTGCTATCTCACAGCGCCAGGGACCCGGGTTCCATTCCCGGTGACACACTGGGTTAGCACTGCTGTCTCACAGTCCCACGGACCCGGGTTCCATTCCCGGTGACACAGTGGGTTAGCACTGCTGTCTTACAGTCCCAGGGTCCAGGTTCCATTCCCGGTGACACAGTGGGTTAGCACTGCTGCCTCACAGCGCCAGGGACCCGGGTTCCATTCCCGGTGACACAGTGGGTAAGCACTGCTGTCTCACAGTCCCAGGGACCCGGGTTCCATTCCCAGTGACACAGTGGGTTAGAACTGCTGTCTCACAATGCCAGGGACCCGGGTTCCATTCCCGGTGACACAGTGGGTTAGCACTGCTGTCTCACAGTGCCAGGGGCCCGGGTTCCATTCCCGGTGACACAGTGGGTTAGCACTGCTGTCTCACAGTCCCAGGGGCCCGGTTTCCATTCCCAGTTACACAGTGGGTTAGAACTGCTGTCTCACAGTGCCAGGGACCCGGGTTCCATTCCCGGTGACACAGTGGGTTAGCACTGCTGTCTCACAGCGCCAGGGACCCGGATTCCATTCCCGGTGACACAGTGGGTTAGAACTGCTGTCTCACAGTGCCAGGGACCCGGGTTCCATTCCCGGTGACACAGTGGGTTAGAACTGCTGTCTCACAGTGCCAGGGACCCGGGTTCCATTTCCGGTGACACAGTGGGTTAGCACTGATGCCTCACAGCGCCAGGGACCCGGGTTCCATTCCCGGTGACACAGTGGGTTAGCACTGCTGCCTCACAGCGCCAGGGACCCGGGTTCCATTCCCGGTGACAAAGTGGGTTAGTACTGCTGTCTCACAGTGCCAGGGACCCGGGTTCCATTCCCGGTGACACAGTGGGTTAGCACTGCTGCCTCACAGCGCCAGGGACCCGGGTTCCATTCCCGGTGACACAGTGGGTTAGCACTGCTGTCTCACAGTCCCAGCGACCCGGGTTCCATTCCCGGTGACACAGTGGGTTAGCACTGCTGTCTCACAGTGCCAGGGACCCGGGTTCCATTCCCGATGACACAGTGGGTTAGCACTGCTGCCTCACAGTCCCAGGGACCCGGGTTCCATTCCCGATGACACAGTGGGTTAGCACTGCTGTCTCACAGCGCCAGGGACCCGGGTTCCATTCCCGGTGTCACGGTGGGTTAGCACTGCTGTCTCACAGTCCCAGGGATCCGGGTTCCATTCCCATTGACACAGTGGGTTAGCACTGCTATCTCACAGCGCCAGGGACCCGGGTTCCATTCCCGGTGACACAGTGGGTTAGCACTGCTGTCTCACAGTGCCAGGGACCCGGGTTCCATTCCCGGTGACACAGTGGGTTAGCACTGCTGTCACACTGTGCCAGGGACCCGGGTTCCATTCCCAGTGACACAGTGTGTTAGCACTGATGTCTCACAGTCCCAGGGACCTGGGTTCCATTCCCGGTGACACCGTGGGTTAGCACTGCTGTCTCACAGTCCCAGCGATCCGGGTTCCATTCCCAGTGACACAGTGGGTTAGCACTGCTGTCTCACAGCGCCAGGGTCCCGGGTTCCATTCCCGGTGACACAGTGGGTTAGCACTGCTGTCTCACATTCCCAGGGACCCGGGTTCCATTCCCAGTGACACAGTGGGTTAGCACTGCTGCCTCACAGCGCCAGGGACCCGGGTTCCATTCCTGGTGACACAGTGGGTTAGCACTGCTGTCTCACAGTCCCAGGGACCCGGGTCCAATCCCGGTGACACAGTGGGTTAGCACTGCTGTCTCACAGTCCCAGGGACCCGGGTACCATTCCCGGTGACAGTGTGGGATAGCACTGCTGTCTCACAGTCCCAGGGTCCCGGGTTCCATTCCCGGTGACACAGTGGGTTAGCGGTGCTGCCTCACAGTCCCAGGGACCCGGGTTCCATTCCCAGTGACACCGTGGGTTAGCGCTGCTGCCTCACAGTCCCAGGGACCCGGGTTCCATTCCCGGTGACAAAGTGGGTTAGCACTGCTGTCTCACAGTGTCAGGGACCCGGGTTCCATTCCCGGTGACACAGTGGGTTAGCACTGCTGTCTCACAGTGCCAGGGACCCGGGTTCCATTCCCGGTGACACAGTGGGTTAGCTCTGCTGTCTCACAGTGCCAGGGACCCGGTTCCATTCCCGGTGACACAGTGGGTTAGCACTGCTGTCTCACAGTCCCAGGGACCCGGGTTCCATTCCCGGTGACACAGTGGGTTAGCACTGCTGTCTCACAGTGCCAGGGACCCGGGTTCCATTCCCGGTGACACAGTGGGTTAGCACTGCTGTCTCACAGTGCCAGGGGCCCGGGTTCCATTCCCGGTGACACAGTGGGTTAGCACTGCTGTCTCACATTGCCAGGGACCCGGGTTCCATTCCCAGTGACACAGTGGGTTAGCACTGCTGTCTCACAGTCCCAGGGACCCGGTATCCATTCCCAGTTACACAGTGGGTTAGAACTGCAGTCTCACAGTGCCAGGGACCCGGGTTCCATTCCCGGTGACACAGTGGGTTAGCACTGCTGTCTCACAGTGCCAGGGACCCGGATTCCATTCCCGGTGACACAGTGGGTTAGAACTGCTGTCTCACAGTCCCAGGGACCCGGGTTCCATTCCCGGTGACACAGTGGGTTAGAACTGCTGTCTCACAGTGCCAGGGACCCGGGTTCCATTCCCGGTGACACAGTGGGTTAGCACTGCTGCCTCACAGCGCCAGGGACCCTGGTTCCATTCCCGGTGACACAGTGGGTTAGCACTGCTGTCTCACAGCGCCATGTATCCGGGTTCCATTCCCGGGGACACAGTGGGTTAGCACTGCTGTCTCACATTTCCAGGGACCCGGGTTCCATTCCCGGTGACACAATAGGTTAGCACTGCTGTCTCACAGTGCCAGGGACCCGGGTTCCATTCCCGGTGACACAGTGGGTTAGCGCTGCTGTCTCCCAGCGCCAGGGACCCGGGTTCCATTCCTTGTGACACAGTGGGTTAGCACTGCTGTCTCACAGTCCCAGGGACCCGGGTTCCATTCCCGGTGACACAGTGGGTTAGCACTGCTGTGTCACAGTGCCAGGGACCCGGGTTCCATTCCCGGTGACACAGTGGGTTAGCACAGCTGTCTCACAGTGCCAGGGACCCGGGTTCCATTCCCGGTGACACAGTGGGTTAACACTGCTTTCTCACAGCGCCAGGGACCCGGGTTCCATTCCCGGTAACACAGTGGATTAGCACTGCTGCCTCACAGTCCCAGGGACCCGTGTACCATTCCCGGTGACAGTGTGGGTTAGCACTGCTGTCTCACAGTCCCAGGGTCCCGGGTTCCATTCCCGGTGACACAGTGGGTTAGCACTGCTGTCTCACAGTCCCAGGGACCCTGTTTCCATTCCCAGTTAGACAGTGGGTTAGAACTGCTGTCTCACAGTGCCAGGGACCCGTGTTCCATTCCCGGTGACACAGTGGGTTAGCACTGCTGTCTCACAGTGCCAGGGACCCGGATTCTTTTCCCGGTGACACAGTGGGTTAGAACTGCTGTCTCACAGTGCCAGGGACCCGGGTTCCATTCCCGGTGACACAGTGGGTTAGAACTGCTGTCTCACAGTGCCAGGGACCCGGGTTCCATTCCCGGTGACACAGTGGGTTAGCACTGCTGCCTCACAGCGCCAGGGACCCTGGTTCCATTCCCGGTGACACAGTGGGTTAGCACTGCTGTCTCACAGCGCCATGGACCCGGGTTCCATTCCCGGGGACACAGTGGGTTAGCACTGCTGTCTCACAGTTCCAGGGACCCGGGTTCCATTCCCGGTGACACAGTGGGTTAGCGCTGCTGCCTCACAGTCCCAGGAACCCGGGTTCCATTCCCGGTGACAAAGTGGGTTAGCACTGCTGTCTCACAGTGTCAGGGACCCGGGTTCCATTCCCGGTGACACAGTGGCTTAGCACTGCCGTCTCACAGTGCCAGGGACCCGGGTTCCATTCCCGGTGACACAGTGGGTTAGCACTGCTGTCTCACAGTCCCAGGGACCCGGGTTCCATTCCCGGTGACACAGTGGGTTAGCACTGCTGTCTTACAGTCCCAGGGTCCAGGTTCCATTCCCGGTGACACACTGGGTTAGCACTGCTGCCTCACAGCGCCAGGGACCCGGGTTCCATTCCCGGTGACACAGTGGGTAAGCACTGCTGTCTCACAGTCCCAGGGACCCGTGTTCCATTCCCAGTGACACAGTGGGTTAGAACTGCTGTCTCACAATGCCAGGGACCCGGGTTCCATTCCCGGTGACACAGTGGGTTAGCACTGCTGTCTCACAGTGCCAGGGGCCCGGGTTCCATTCCCGGTGACACAGTGGGTTAGCACTGCTGTCTCACATTGCCAGGGACCCGGGTTCCATTCCCAGTGACACAGTGGGTTAGCACTGCTGTCTCACAGTCCCAGGGACCCGGTTTCCATTCCCAGTTACACAGTGGGTTAGAACTGCTGTCTCACAGTGCCAGGGACCCGGGTTCCATTCCCAGTGACACAGTGGGTTAGCACTGCTGTCTCACAGTCCCAGGGACCCGGTTTCCATTCCCAGTTACACAGTAGGTTAGCACTGCTGTCTCACAGTGACAGGGACCAGGATTCCATTCCCGGTGACACAGTGGGTTAGAACTGCTGTCTCACAGTGCCAGGGACCCGGGTTCCATTCCCGGTGACACAGTGGGTTAGAACTGCTGTCTCACAGTGCCAGGGACCCGGGTTCCATTCCCGGTGACACAGTGGGTTAGCACTGATGCCTCACAGCGCCAGGGACCCGGGTTCCATTCCCGGTGACACAGTGGGTTAGCACTGCTGCCTCACAGCGCCAGGGACCCGGGTTCCATTCCCGGTGACACAGTGGGTTAGTACTGCTGTCTCACAGTGCCAGGGACCCGGGTTCCATTCCCGGTGACACAGTGGGTTAGCACTGCTGCCTCACAGCGCCAGGGACCCGGGTTCCATTCCCGGTGACACAGTGGGTTAGCACTGCTGTCTCACAGTGCCAGGGACCCGGGTTCCATTCCCGGTGACACAGTGGGTTAGCACTGCTGTCTCACAGTCCCAGGGACCCGGGTTCCATTCCCGGTGACACAGTGGGTTAGCACTGCTGTCTCACAGTCCCAGGGACCCGGGTTCCATTCCCGGTGACACAGTGGGTTAGCACTGCTGTCTCACAGTGCCAGGGACCCGGGTTCCATTCCCGATTACACAGTGGGTTAGCACTGCTGCCTCACAGTCCCAGGGACCCGGGTTCCATTCCCGATGACACAGTGGGTTAGCACTGCTGTCTCACAGCGCCAGGGACCCGGGTTCCATTCCCGGTGTCACGGTGGGTTAGCACTGCTGTCTCACAGTCCCAGGGATCCGGGTTCCATTCCCATTGACACAGTGGGTTAGCACTGCTATCTCACAGCGCCAGGGACCCGGGTTCCATTCCCGGTGACACAGTGGGTTAGCACTGCTGTCTCACAGTGCCAGGGACCCGGGTTCCATTCCCGGTGACACAGTGGGTTAGCACTGCTGTCACACAGTGCCAGGGACCCGGGTTCCATTCCCAGTGACACAGTGTGTTAGCACTGATGTCTCACAGTCCCAGGGACCTGGGTTCCATTCCCGGTGACACCGTGGGTTAGCACTGCTATCTCACAGTCCCAGCGATCCGGGTTCCATTCCCAGTGACACAGTGGGTTAGCACTGCTGTCTCACAGCGCCAGGGTCCCGGGTTCCATTCCCGGTGACACAGTGGGTTAGCACTGCTGTCTCACATTCCCAGGGACCCGGGTTCCATTCCCAGTGACACAGTGGGTTAGCACTGCTGCCTCACAGCGCCAGGGACCCGGGTTCCATTCCCAGTGACACAGTGGGTTAGCACTGCTGTCTCACAGTCCCAGGGACCCGGTTTCCATTCCCAGTTACACAGTGGGTTAGAACTGCTGTCTCACAGTGCCAGGGACCCGGGTTCCATTCCCGGTGACACAGTGGGTTAGCACTGCTGTCTCACAGTGCCAGGGACCCGGATTCCATTCTCGGTGACACAGTGGGTTAGAACTGCTGTCTCACAGTGCCAGGGACCCGGGTTCCATTCCCGGTGACACAGTGGGTTAGAACTGCTGTCTCACAGTGCCAGGGACCCGGGTTCCATTCCCGGTGACACAGTGGGTTAGCACTGCTGCCTCACAGCGCCAGGGACCCTGGTTCCATTCCCGGTGACACAGTGGGTTAGCACTGCTGTCTCACAGCGCCATGGATCCGGGTTCCATTCCCGGGGACACAGTGGGTTAGCACTGCTGTCTCACATTTCCAGGGACCCGGGTTCCATTCCCGGTGACACAATAGGTTAGCACTGCTGTCTCACAGTGCCCGGGACCCGGGTTCCATTCCCGGTGACACAGTGGGTTAGCGCTGCTGTCTCCCAGCGCCAGGGACCCGGGTTCTATTCCTTGTGACACAGTGGGTTAGCACTGCTGTCTCACAGTCCCAGGGACCCGGGTTCCATTCCCGGTGACACAGTGGGTTAGCACTGCTGTGTCACAGTGCCAGGGACCCGTGTTCCATTCCCGGTGACACAGTGGGTTAGCACTGCTGCCTCACAGCGCCAGGGACCCGGGTTCCATTCCCGGTGACACAGTGCGTAAGCTCTGCTGTCTCACAGTCCCAGGGACCCGGGTTCCATTCCCAGTGACACAGTGGGTTAGAACTGCTGTCTCACAATGCCAGGGACCCGGGTTCCATTCCCGGTGACACAGTGGGTTAGCACTGCTGTCTCACAGTGCCAGGGGCCCGGGTTCCATTCCCGGTGACACAGTGGGTTAGCACTGCTGTCTCACATTGCCAGGGACCCGGGTTCCATTCCCAGTGACACAGTGGGTTAGCACTGCTGTCTCACAGTCCCAGGGAACCGGTTTCCATTCCCAGTTACACAGTGGGTTAGAACTGCTGTCTCACAGTGCCAGGGACCCGGGTTCCATTCCCGGTGACACAGTGGGTTAGCACTGCTGTCTCACAGTGCCAGGGACCCGGATTCCATTCCCGGTGACACAGTGGGTTAGAACTGCTGTCTCACAGTGCCAGGGACCCGGGTTCCATTCCCGGTGACACAGTGGGTTAGAACTGCTGTCTCACAGTGCCAGGGACCCGGGTTCCATTCCCGGTGACACAGTGGGTTAGCACTGATGCCTCACAGCGCCACGGACCCGGGTTCCATTCCCGGTGACACAGTGGGTTAGCACTGCTGCCTCACAGCGCCAGGGACCCGGGTTCCATTCCCGGTGACACAGTGGGTTAGTACTGCTGTCTCACAGTGCCAGGGACCCGGGTTCCATTCCCGGTGACACAGTGGGTTAGCACTGCTGCCTCACAGCGCCAGGGACCCGGGTTCCATTCCCGGTGACACAGTGGGTTAGCACTGCTGTCTCACAGTGCCAGGGACCCGGGTTCCATTCCCGGTGACACAGTGGGTTAGCACTGCTGTCTCACAGTCCCATGGACCCGGGTTCCATTCCCGGCGACACAGTGGGTTAGCACTGCTGTCTCACAGTGCCAGGGACCCGGGTTCCATTCCCGGTGACACAGTGGGTTAGCACTGCTGCCTCACAGTCCCAGGGACCCGGGTTCCATTCCCGATGACACAGTGGGTTAGCACTGCTGTCTCACAGCGCCAGGGACCCGGGTTCCATTCCCGGTGTCACGGTGGGTTAGCACTGCTGTCTCACAGTCCCAGGGATCCGGGTTCCATTCCCATTGACACAGTGGGTTAGCACTGCTATCTCACAGCGCCAGGGACCCGGGTTCCATTCCCGGTGACACAGTGGGTTAGCACTGCTGTCTCACAGTGCCAGGGACCCGGGTTCCATTCCCGGTGACACACTGGGTTAGCACTGCTGTCACACAGTGCCAGGGACCCGGGTTCCATTCCCAGTGACACAGTGTGTTAGCACTGATGTCTCACAGTCCCAGGGACCTGGGTTCCATTCCCAGTGACACCGTGGGTTAGCACTGCTGTCTCACAGTCCCAGCGATCCGGGTTCCATTCCCAGTGACACAGTGGGTTAGCACTGCTGTCTCACAGCGCCAGGGTCCCGGGTTCCATTCCCGGTGACACAGTGGGTTAGCACTGCTGTCTCACATTCCTAGGGACCCGGGTTCCATTCCCAGTGACACAGTGGGTTAGCACTACTGCCTCACAGCGCCAGGGACCCGGGTTCCATTCCTGGTGACACAGTGGGTTAGCACTGCTGTCTCACAGTCACAGGGACCCGGGTCCAATCCCGGTGACACAGTGGGTTAGCACTGCTGTCTCACATTCCCAGGGACCCGGGTACCATTCCCGGTGACAGTGTGGGATAGCACTGCTGTCTCACAGTCCCAGGGTCCCGGGTTCCATTCCCGGTGACACAGTGGGTTAGCGCTGCTGCCTCACAGTCCCAGGGACCCGGGTTCCATTCCCAGTGACACCGTGGGTTAGCGCTGCTGCCTCACAGTCCCAGGGACCCGGGTTCCATTCCCGGTGACAAAGTGGGTTAGCACTGCTGTCTCACAGTGCCAGGGACCCGGGTTCCATTCCCGGTGACACAGTGGGTTAGCTCTGCTGTCTCACAGTGCCAGGGACCCGGGTTCCATTCCCGGTGACACAGTGGGTTAGCACTGCTGTCTCACAGTGCCAGGGACCCGGGTTCAATTCCCGGTGACACAGTGGGTTAGCACTGCTGTCTCACAGTCCCAGGGACCCGGGTTCCATTCCCGGTGACACAGTGGGTTAGCACTGCTGTCTTACAGCCCCAGGGTCCAGGTTCCATTCCCGGTGACACAGTGGGTTAGCACTGCTGCCTCACAGCGCCAGGGACCCGGGTTCCATTCCCGGTGGCACAGTGGGTTAGCACTGCTGTCTCACAGTCCCAGGGACCCGGGTTCCATTCCCAGTGACACAGTGGGTTAGAACTGCTGTCTCACAGTGCCAGGGACCCGGGTTCCATTCCCGGTGACACAGTGGGTTAGCACTGCTGTCTCACAGTGCCAGGGGCCCGGGTTCCATTCCCGGTGACACAGTGGGTTAGCACTGCTGTCTCACATTGCCAGGGACCCGGGTTCCATTCCCAGTGACACAGTGGGTTAGCACTGCTGTCTCACAGTCCCAGGGACCCGGTTTCCATTCCCAGTGACACAGTGGGTTAGAACTGCTGTCTCACAGTACCAGGGACCCGGGTTCCATTCCCGGTGACACAGTGGGTTAGAACTGCTGTCTCACAGTGCCAGGGACCCGGGTTCCATTCCTGGTGACACAGTGGGTTAGAACTGCTGTCTCACAGTGCCAGGGACCCGGGTTCCATTCCCGGTGACACAGTGGGTTAGCACTGATGCCTCACAGTCCCAGGGACCCGGGTTCCATTCCCGGTGACACAGTGGGTTAGCACTGCTGTCTCACAGTGCCAGGGACCCGGGTTCCATTCCCGGTGACACAGTGGGTTAGCACTGCTGTCTCACAGCGCCAGGGACCCGGGTTCCATTCCCGGTGACACAGTGGGCTAGCACTGCTGCCTCACAGCGCCAGGGACCGGGTTCCATTCCCGGTGACACAGTGGGTTAGCACTGCTGTCTCACAGTGCCACGGACCCGGGTTCCATTCCCGGTGACACAGTGGGTTAGCGCTGCTGTCTCACAGTCCCAGGGACCCGGGTTCCATTCCCGGTGGCACAGTGGGTTAGCACTGCTGTCTCACAGTCCCAGGGACCCGGGCTCCATTCCCAGTGACACAGTGGGTTGGCACTACTGTCTCACAGTCCCAGGGACCCGGGTTCCATTCCCGGTGACACAGTGGGTTAGCACTGCTGTCTCACAGTGCCAGGGACCCGGGTTCCATTCCCGGTGACACAGTGGGTTAGCACTGCTGTCTCACAGTCCCAGGGTCACGGGTTCCATTCCCGGTGACACAGTGGGTTAGCACTGCTGTCTCACAGTCCCAGGGACCCGGGTTCCATTCCCAGTGACACAGGTGGGTTAGCACTGCTGCCTCACAGTCCCAGGGACCAAGGTTCCATTCCCAGTGACACATTGGGTTACCACTGCTGTCTCACAGTGCCAGGGACCCAGGTTCCATTCCCGATGACACAGTGGGTTAGCACTGCTGTCTCAGAGTGACAAGGACCCGGGTTCCATTCCCGGTGACACAGTGGATTAGCACTGCTGTCTCACAGTGCCAGGGACCCGGGTTCCATTCCCGGTGACACAGTGGGTTAGCACTGCTGTCTCACGGTCCCAGGGACCCGGGTTCCATTCCCGGTGACACAGTGGGTTAGCACTGCTGTCTCACAGTGCCAGGGACCCGGGTTCCATTCCCAGTGACACAGTGTGTTAGCACTGCTTTCTCACAGTCCCAGGGACCTGGGTTCCATTCCCGGTGACACCGTGGGTTAGCACTGCTGTCTCACAGTCCCAGCGATCCGGGTTCCATTCCCAGTGACACAGTGGGTTAGCACTGCTGTCTCACAGCGCCAGGGTCCCGGGTTCCATTCCCGGTGACACAGTGGGTTAGCACTGCTGTCTCACATTCCCAGGGACCCGGGTTCCATTCCCAGTGACACAGTGGGTTAGCACTGCTGCCTCACAGCGCCAGGGACCCGGGTTCCATTCCTGGTGACACAGTGGGTTAGCACTGCTGTCTCACAGTCCCAGGGACCCGGATTCCATTCCCGGTGACACAGTGGGCTGGAACAGCTGTCTCACAGTGCCAGGGACCCGGGTTCCATTCCCAGTGACACAGTGGGTTAGCACTGCTGTCTCACAGTGCCAGGGACCCGGGTTCCATTCCCAGTGACACAGTGGGTTAGCACTGCTGCCTCACAGCGCCAGGGACCCGGGTTCCATTCCTGGTGACACAGTGGGTTAGCACTGCTGTCTCACAGTCCCAGGGACCCGGGTCCAATCCCGGTGACACAGTGGGTTAGCACTGCTGTCTCACAGTCCCAGGGACCCGGGTACCATTCCCGGTGACAGTGTGGGTTAGCACTGCTGTCTCACAGTCCCAGGGTCCCGGGTTCCATTCCCGGTGACACAGTGGGTTAGCGCTGCTGCCTCACAGTCCCAGGGACCCGGGTTCCATTCCCAGTGACACCGTGGGTTAGCGCTGCTGCCTCACAGTCCCATGGACCCGGGTTCCATTCCCGGTGACAAAGTGGGTTAGCACTGCTGTCTCACAGTCCCAGCGACGCGGGTTCCATTCCCGGTGACACAGTGGGTTAGCACTGCTGTCTCACAGTGCCAGGGACCCGGGTTCCATTCCCGGTGACACAGTGGGTTAGCACTGCTGTCTCACAGTGCCAGGGACCCGGGTTCCATTCCCGGTGACACAGTGGGTTAGCACTGCTGTCTCACAGTGCCAGGGACCCGGGTTCCATTCCCGGTGACACAGTGGGTTAGCACTGCTGTCTCACAGTCCCAGGGACCCGGGTTCCATTCCCGGTGACACAGTGGGTTAGCACTGCTGTCTTACAGTCCCAGGGTCCAGGTTCCATTCCCGGTGACACAGTGGGTTAGCACTGCTGCCTCACACCGCCAGGGACCCGGGTTCCATTCCCGGTGACACAGTGGGTTAGCACTGCTGTCTCACAGTCCCAGGGACCCGTTTTCCATTCCCAGTGACACAGTGGGTTAGAACTGCTGTCTCACAGTGCCCGGGACCCGGGTTCCATTCCCGGTGACACAGTGGGTTAGCACTGCTGTCTCACAGTGCCAGGGACCCGGATTCCATTCCCGGTGACACAGTGGGTTAGAACTGATGTCTCACAGTGCCAGGGACCCGGGTTCCAATCCCGGTGACACAGTGGGTTAGAACTGCTTTCTCACAGTGCCAGGGACCCGGGTTCCATTCCCGGTGACACAGTGGGTTAGCACTGATGCCACACAGTCCCAGGGACCCGGGTTCCATTCCCGGTGACACAGTGGGTTAGCACTGCTGTCTCACAGTGCCAGGGACCCGAGTTCCATTCCCGGTGACACAGTGGGTTAGCACTGCTGTCTCACAGCGCCAGGGACCCGGGTTCCATTCCCGGTGACACAATGGGTTAGCACTGCTGCCTCACAGCGCCAGGGACCCGGGTTCCATTCCCGGTGACACAGTGGGTTAGCACTGCTGTCTCACAGTGCCAGGGACCCGGGTTCCATTCCCAGTGACACAGTGGGTTAGCACTGCTGCCTCACAGTCCCAGGGACCCGGGTTCCATTCCCAGTGACACAGTGGGTTAGCACTGCTGCCTCACAGCGCCAGGGACCCGGGTTCCATTCCTGGTGACACAGTGGGTTAGCACTGCTGTCTCACAGTCCCAGGGACACGGGTACCATTCCCGGTGACAGTGTGGGTTAGCACTGCTGTCTCACAGTCCCAGGGTCCCGGGTTCCATTCCCGGTGACACAGTGGGTTAGCAATGCTGTCTCACAGCGCCAGGGACCCGGGTTCCATTCCCGGTGACACGGTGGGTTAGCACTGCCGTCTCACCGTCCCAGGGATCCGGGTTCCATTCCCATTGACACAGTGGGTTAGCACTGCTATCTCACAGCGCCAGGGACCCGGGTTCCATTCCCGGTGACACAGTGGGTTAGCACTGCTGTCTCACAGTCCCAGGGACCTGGGTTCCATTCCCGGTGACGCCGTGGGTTAGCACTGCTGTCTCACATTCCCAGGGATCCGGGTTCCATTCCCAGTGACACAGTGGGTTAGCACTGCTGTCTCACAGCGCCAGGGTCCCGGGTTCCATTCCCGGTAACACAGTGGGTTCGCACTGCTGTCTCACATTCCCAGGGACCCGGGTTCCATTCCCAGTGACACAGTGGGTTAGCACTGCTGCCTCACAGCGCCAGGGACCCGGGTTCCATTCCTGGTGACACAGTGGGTTAGCACTGCTGTCTCACAGTCCCAGGGACCCGGGTCCAATCCCGGTGACACAGTGGGTTAGCACTGCTGTCTCACAGTCCCAGGGACTCGGGTACCATTCCCGGTGACAGTGTGGGTTAGCACTGCTGTCTCACATTCCCAGGGTCCCGGGTTCCATTCCCGGTGACACAGTGGGTTAGCGCTGCTGCCTCACAGTCCCAGGAACCCGGGTTCCATTCCCAGTGACACCGTGGGTTAGCGCTGCTGCCTCACAGTCCCAGTGACCCGGGTTCCATTCCCGGTGACAAAGTGGGTTAGCACTGCTGTCTCACAGTGTCAGGGACCCGGGTTCCATTCCCGGTGACACAGTGGGTTAGCACTGCCGTCTCACAGTGCCAGGGACCCGGGTTCCATTCCCGGTGACACAGTGGGTTAGCACTGCTGTCTCACAGTCCCAGGGACCCGGGTTCCATTCCCGGTGACACAGTGGGTTAGCACTGCTGTCTTACAGTCCCAGGGTCCAGGTTCCATTCCCGGTGACACAGTGGGTTAGCACTGCTGCCTCACAGCGCCAGGGACCCGGGTTCCATTCCCGGTGACACAGTGGGTTAGCACTGCTGTCTCACAGTGCCAGGGGCCCGGGTTCCATTCCCGGTGACACAGTGGGTTAGCACTGCTGTCTCACATTGCCAGGGACACGGGTTCCATTCCCAGTGACACAGTGGGTTAGCACTGCTGTCTCACAGTCCCAGGGACCCGGTTTCCAATCCCAGTTACACAGTGGGTTAGAACTGCTGTCTCACAGTGCCAGGGACCCGGGCTCCATTCCCGGTGACACAGTGGGTTAGCACTGCTGTCTCACAGTGCCAGGGACCCGGATTCCATTCCCGGTGACACAGTGGGTTAGAACTGCTGTCTCACAGTGCCAGGGACCCGGGTTCCATTCCCGGTGACACAGTGGGTTAGAACTGCTGTCTCACAGTGCCAGGTACCCGGGTCCAATCCCGGTGACACAGTGGGTTAGCACTGCTGTCTCACAGTCCCAGGGACTCGGGTACCATTCCCGGTGACAGTGTGGGTTAGCACTGCTGTCTCACAGTCCCAGGGTCCCGGGTTCCATTCCCGGTGACACAGTGGGTTAGCACTGCTGTCTCACAGCGCCAGGGACCCGGGTTCCATTCCCGGTGACACGGTGGGTTAGCACTGCTGTCTCACAGTCCCAGGGATCCGGGTTCCATTCCCATTGACACAGTGGGTTAGCACTGCTATCTCACAGCGCCAGGGACCCGGGTTCCATTCCCGGTGACACAGTGGGTTAGCACTGCTGTCTCACAGTCCCAGGGACCTGGGTTCCATTCCCGGTGACGCCGTGGGTTAGCACTGCTGTCTCACAGTCCCAGGGATCCGGGTTCCATTCCCAGTGACACAGTGGGTTAGCACTGCTGTCTCACAGCGCCAGGGTCCCGGGTTCCATTCCCGGTAACACAGTGGGTTCGCACTGCTGTCTCACATTCCCAGGGACCCGGGTTCCATTCCCAGTGACACAGTGGGTTAGCACTGCTGCCTCACAGCGCCAGGGACCCGGGTTCCATTCCTGGTGACACAGTGGGTTAGCACTGCTGTCTCACAGTCCCAGGGACCCGGGTCCAATCCCGGTGACACAGTGGGTTAGCACTGCTGTCTCACAGTCCCAGGGACACGGGTACCATTCCCGGTGACAGTGTGGGTTAGCACTGCTGTCTCACAGTCCCAGGGTCCCGGGTTCCATTCCCGGTGACACAGTGGGTTAGCAATGCTGTCTCACAGCGCCAGGGACCCGGGTTCCATTCCCGGTGACACGGTGGGTTAGCACTGCTGTCTCACCGTCCCAGGGATCCGGGTTCCATTCCCATTGACACAGTGGGTTAGCACTGCTATCTCACAGCGCCAGGGACCCGGGTTCCATTCCCGGTGACACAGTGGGTTAGCACTGCTGTCTCACAGTCCCAGGGACCTGGGTTCCATTCCCGGTGACGCCGTGGGTTAGCACTGCTGTCTCACATTCCCAGGGATCCGGGTTCCATTCCCAGTGACACAGTGGGTTAGCACTGCTGTCTCACAGCGCCAGGGTCCCGGGTTCCATTCCCGGTAACACAGTGGGTTCGCACTGCTGTCTCACATTCCCAGGGACCCGGGTTCCATTCCCAGTGACACAGTGGGTTAGCACTGCTGCCTCACAGCGCCAGGGACCCGGGTTCCATTCCTGGTGACACAGTGGGTTAGCACTGCTGTCTCACAGTCCCAGGGACCCGGGTCCAATCCCGGTGACACAGTGGGTTAGCACTGCTGTCTCACAGTCCCAGGGACTCGGGTACCATTCCCGGTGACAGTGTGGGTTAGCACTGCTGTCTCACATTCCCAGGGTCCCGGGTTCCATTCCCGGTGACACAGTGGGTTAGCGCTGCTGCCTCACAGTCCCAGGAACCCGGGTTCCATTCCCAGTGACACCGTGGGTTAGCGCTGCTGCCTCACAGTCCCAGTGACCCGGGTTCCATTCCCGGTGACAAAGTGGGTTAGCACTGCTGTCTCACAGTGTCAGGGACCCGGGTTCCATTCCCGGTGACACAGTGGGTTAGCACTGCCGTCTCACAGTGCCAGGGACCCGGGTTCCATTCCCGGTGACACAGTGGGTTAGCACTGCTGTCTCACAGTCCCAGGGACCCGGGTTCCATTCCCGGTGACACAGTGGGTTAGCACTGCTGTCTTACAGTCCCAGGGTCCAGGTTCCATTCCCGGTGACACAGTGGGTTAGCACTGCTGCCTCACAGCGCCAGGGACCCGGGTTCCATTCCCGGTGACACAGTGGGTTAGCACTGCTGTCTCACAGTGCCAGGGGCCCGGGTTCCATTCCCGGTGACACAGTGGGTTAGCACTGCTGTCTCACATTGCCAGGGACACGGGTTCCATTCCCAGTGACACAGTGGGTTAGCACTGCTGTCTCACAGTCCCAGGGACCCGGTTTCCAATCCCAGTTACACAGTGGGTTAGAACTGCTGTCTCACAGTGCCAGGGACCCGGGCTCCATTCCCGGTGACACAGTGGGTTAGCACTGCTGTCTCACAGTGCCAGGGACCCGGATTCCATTCCCGGTGACACAGTGGGTTAGAACTGCTGTCTCACAGTGCCAGGGACCCGGGTTCCATTCCCGGTGACACAGTGGGTTAGAACTGCTGTCTCACAGTGCCAGGTACCCGGGTCCAATCCCGGTGACACAGTGGGTTAGCACTGCTGTCTCACAGTCCCAGGGACTCGGGTACCATTCCCGGTGACAGTGTGGGTTAGCACTGCTGTCTCACAGTCCCAGGGTCCCGGGTTCCATTCCCGGTGACACAGTGGGTTAGCACTGCTGTCTCACAGCGCCAGGGACCCGGGTTCCATTCCCGGTGACACGGTGGGTTAGCACTGCTGTCTCACAGTCCCAGGGATCCGGGTTCCATTCCCATTGACACAGTGGGTTAGCACTGCTATCTCACAGCGCCAGGGACCCGGGTTCCATTCCCGGTGACACAGTGGGTTAGCACTGCTGTCTCACAGTCCCAGGGACCTGGGTTCCATTCCCGGTGACGCCGTGGGTTAGCACTGCTGTCTCACAGTCCCAGGGATCCGGGTTCCATTCCCAGTGACACAGTGGGTTAGCACTGCTGTCTCACAGCGCCAGGGTCCCGGGTTCCATTCCCGGTAACACAGTGGGTTCGCACTGCTGTCTCACATTCCCAGGGACCCGGGTTCCATTCCCAGTGACACAGTGGGTTAGCACTGCTGCCTCACAGCGCCAGGGACCCGGGTTCCATTCCTGGTGACACAGTGGGTTAGCACTGCTGTCTCACAGTCCCAGGGACCCGGGTCCAATCCCGGTGACACAGTGGGTTAGCACTGCTGTCTCACAGTCCCAGGGACTCGGGTACCATTCCCGGTGACAGTGTGGGTTAGCACTGCTGTCTCACAGTGCCAGGGTCCCGGGTTCCATTCCCGGTGACACAGTGGGTTAGCGCTGCTGCCTCACAGTCCCAGGAACCCGGGTTCCATTCCCAGTGACACCGTGGGTTAGCGCTGCTGCCTCACAGTCCCAGTGACCCGGGTTCCATTCCCGGTGACAAAGTGTGTTAGCACTGCTGTCTCACAGTGTCAGGGACCCGGGTTCCATTCCCGGTGACACAGTGGGTTAGCACTGCCGTCTCACAGTGCCAGGGACCCGGGTTCCATTCCCGGTGACACAGTGGGTTAGCACTGCTGTCTCACAGTCCCAGGGACCCGGGTTCCATTCCCGGTGACACAGTGGGTTAGCACTGCTGTCTTACAGTCCCAGGGTCCAGGTTCCATTCCCGGTGACACAGTGGGTTAGCACTGCTGCCTCACAGCGCCAGGGACCCGGGTTCCATTCCCGGTGACACAGTGGGTTAGCACTGCTGTCTCACAGTCCCAGGGACCCGGGTTCCATTCCCAGTGACACAGTGGGTTAGAACTGCTATCTCACAATGCCAGGGACCCGGGTTCCATTCCCGGTGACACAGTGGGTTAGAACTGCTATCTCACAATGCCAGGGACCCGGGTTCCATTCCCAGTGACACAGTGGGTTAGCACTGCTGTCTCACAGTCCCAGGGACCCGGTTTCCAATCCCAGTTACACAGTGGGTTAGAACTGCTGTCTCACAGTGCCAGGGACCCGGGCTCCATTCCCGGTGACACAGTGGGTTAGCACTGCTGTCTCACAGTGCCAGGGACCCGGATTCCATTCCCGGTGACACAGTGGGTTAGAACTGCTGTCTCACAGTGCCAGGGACCCGGGTTCCATTCCCGGTGACACAGTGGGTTAGAACTGCTGTCTCACAGTGCCAGGGACCCGGGTTCCATTCCCGGTGACACAGTGGGTTAGCACTGATGCCTCACAGCGCCAGGGACCCGGGTTCCATTCCCGGTGACACAGTGGGTTAGCACTGCTGCCTCACAGCGCCAGGGACCCGGGTTCCATTCCCGGTGACACAGTGGGTTAGCACTGCTGTCTCACAGTGCCAGGGACCCGGGTTCCATTCCCGGTGACACAGTGGGTTAGCACTGCTGCCTCACAGCGCCAGGGACCCGGGTTCCATTCCCGGTGACACACTGGGTTAGCACTGCTGTCTCACAGTGCCAGGGACCCGGGTTCCATTCCCGGTGACACAGTGGGTTAGCACTGCTGTCGCACAGTCCCAGGGACCCGGGTTCCATTCCCGGTGACACAGTGGGTTAGCACTGCTGTCTCACAGTCCCAGGGACCAGGGTTCCATTCCCGGTGACACAGTGGGTTAGCACTGCTGTCTCACAGTGCCAGGCACCCGGGTTCCATTCCCGATGACACAGTGGGTTAGCACTGCTGCCTCACAGTCCCAGGGACCCGGGTTCCATTCCCGATGACACAGTGGGTTAGCACTGCTGTCTCACAGCGCCAGGGACCCGGGTTCCATTCCCGGTGACACAGTGGGTTAGCACTGCTGTCTCACAGTCCCAGGGACCCGGGTTCCATTCCCAGTGACACAGTGGGTTAGAACTGCTGTCTCACAGTGCCAGGGACCCGGGTTCCATTCCCAGTGACACAGTGGGTTAGCACTGCTGTCTCACAGTGCCAGTGGCCCGGGTTCCATTCCCGATGACACAGTGGGTTAGCACTGCTGTCTCACAGTGCCAGGCACCCGGGTTCCATTCCCGATGACACAGTGGGTTAGCACTGCTGCCTCACAGTCCCAGGGACCCGGGTTCCATTCCCGATGACACAGTGGGTTAGCACTGCTGTCTCACAGCGCCAGGGACCCGGGTTCCATTCCCGGTGACACAGTGGGTTAGCACTGCTGTCTCACAGTCCCAGGGACCCGGGTTCCATTCCCAGTGACACAGTGGGTTAGAATTGCTGTCTCACAGTGCCAGGGACCGGGTTCCATTCCCGGTGACACAGTGGGTTAGCACTGCTGTCTCACAGTGCCAGTGGCCCGGGTTCCATTCCCGGTGACACAGTGGGTTAGCACTGCTATCTCACATTGCCAGGGACCCGGGTTCCATTCCCAGTGACACAGTGGGTTAGCACTGCTGCCTCACAGCGCCAGGGACCCGGGTTCCATTCCCGGTGACACAGTGGGTTAGCACTGCTGTCTCACAGTCCCAGGGACCCGGTTTCCATTCCCAGTGACACAGTGGGTTAGAACTGCTGTCTCACAGTGCCAGGGACCCGGGTTCCATTCCCGGTGACACAGTGGGTTAGCACTGCTGTCTCACAGTGCGAGAGACCCGGATTCCATTCCCGGTGACACAGTGGGTTAGAACTGATGTCTCACAGTGCCAGGGACCCGGGTTCCATTCCCGGTGACACAGTGGGTTAGAACTGCTGTCTCACAGTGCCAGGGACCCGGGTTCCATTCCCGGTGACACAGTGGGTTAGCACTGATGCCACACAGTCCCAGGGACCCGGGTTCCATTCCCAGTGACACATTGGGTTAGCACTGCAGTCTCACAGTGCCAGGGACCCAGGTTCCATTCCCGATGACACAGCGGGTTAGCACTGCTGTCTCACAGTGCCAGGGACCCGGGTTCCATTCCCGGTGACACAATGGGTTAGCACTGCTGCCTCACAGCGCCAGGGACCCGGGTTCCATTCCCGGTGACACAGTGGGTTAGCACTGCTGTCTCACAGTGCCAGGAACCCGGGTTCCATTCCCAGTGACACAGTGGGTTAGCACTGCTGCCTCACAGTCCCAGGGACCCAGGTTCCATTCCCAGTGACACATTGGGTTAGCACTGCAGTCTCACAGTGCCAGGGACCCAGGTTCCATTCCCGATGACACAGTGGGTTAGCACTGCTGTCTCACAGTGCCAGGGACCCGGGTTCCATTCCCGGTGACACAGTGGGTTAGCACTGCTGCCTCACAGCGCCAGAGACGAGGTTCCATTCCCGGTGACACAGTGGGTTAGCGCTGCTGTCTCACAGTGCCAGGGACCCGGGTTCCATTCCCGGTGACACAGTGGGTTAGCACTGCTGTCTCACAGTGCCAGCGACCCGGGTTCCATTCCCGGTGACACAGTGGGTTAGCACTGCTGTCTCACAGTCCCAGGGACCCGGGTTCCATTCCCGGTGACACAGTGGGTTAGCACTGCTGTCTCACAGTCCCAGGGACCCGGGTTCCATTCCCGGTGACACAGTGGGTTAGCACTGCTGTCTCACAGTGCCAGGGACCCGGGTTCCATTCCCGGTGACACAGTGGGTTAGCACTGCTGCCTCACAGTCCCAGGGACCCGGGTTCCATTCCCGGTGACACAGTGGGTTAGCACTGCTGTCTCACAGCGCCAGGGACCCGGGTTCCATTCCCGGTGACACGGTGGGTTAGCACTGCTGTCTCACAGTCCCAGGGATCCGGGTTCCATTCCCATTGACACAGTGGGTTAGCACTGCTATCTCACAGCGCCAGGGACCCGGGTTCCATTCCCGGTGACACAGTGGGTTAGCACTGCTGTCTCACAGTGCCAGGGACCCGGGTTCCATTCCCGGTGACAGAGTGGGTTAGCACTGCTGTCACACAGTGCCAGGGACCCGGGTTCCATTCCCAGTGACACAGTGTGTTAGCACTGCTGTCTCACAGTCCCAGGGACCTGGGTTCCATTCCCAGTGACGCCGTGGGTTAGCACTGCTGCCTCACAGTCCCAGGGATCCGGGTTCCATTCCCAGTGACACAGTGGGTTAGCACTGCTGTCTCACAGCGCCAGGGTCCCGGGTTCCATTCCCGGTGACACAGTGGGTTAGCACTGCTGTCTCACATTCCCAGGGACCCGGGTTCCATTCCCAGTGACACAGTGGGTTAGCACTGCTGCCTCACAGCGCCAGGGACCCGGGTTCCATTCCTGGAGACACAGTGGGTTAGCACTGCTGTCTCACAGTCCCAGGGACCCGGGTCCAATCCCGGTGACACAGTGGGTTAGCACTGCTGTCTCACAGTCCCAGGGACCCGGGTACCATTCCCGGTGACAGTGTGGGTTAGCACTGCTGTCTCACAGTCCCAGGGTCCCGGGTTCCATTCCCGGTGACACAGTGGGTTATCGCTGCTGCCTCACAGTCCCAGGAACCCGGGTTCCATTCCCAGTGACACCGTGGGTTAGCGCTGCTGCCTCACAGTCCCAGGCACCCGGGTTCCATTCCCGGTGACAAAGTGGGTTAGCACTGCTGTCTCACAGTGTCAGGGACCCGGGTTCCATTCCCGGTGACACAGTGGGTTAGCACTGCCGTCTCACAGTGCCAGGGACCCGGGTTCCATTCCCGGTGACACAGTGGGTTAGCACTGCTGTCTCACAGTCCCAGGGACGCGGGTTCCATTCCCGGTGACACAGTGGGTTAGCACTGCTGTCTTACAGTCCCAGGGTCCAGGTTCCATTCCCGGTGACACAGTGGGTTAGCACTGCTGCCTCACAGCGCCAGGGACCCGGGTTCCATTCCCGGTGACACAGTGGGTTAGCACTGCTGTCTCACAGTCCCAGGGACCCGGGTGACATTCCCAGAGACACAGTGGGTTAGAACTGCTGTCTCACAATGCCAGGGACCCGGGTTCCATTCCCGGTGACACAGTGGGTTAGCACTGCTGTCTCACAGTGCCAGGGGCCCGGGTTCCATTCCCGGTGACACAGTGGGTTAGCACTGCTGTCTCACATTGCCAGAGACACGGGTTCCATTCCCAGTGACACAGTGGGTTAGCACTGCTGTCTCACAGTCCCAGGGACCCGGTTTCCATTCCCAGTTACACAGTGGGTTAGAACTGCTGTCTCACAGTGCCAGGGACCCGGGTTCCATTCCCGGTGACACAGTGGGTTAGTACTGCTGTCTCACAGTGCCAGGGACCCGGATTCCATTCCCGGTGACACAGTGGGTTAGAACTGCTGTCTCACAGTGCCAGGGACCCGGGTTCCATTCCCGGTGACACAGTGGGTTAGAACTGCTGTCTCAGAGTGCCAGGGACCCGGGTTCCATTCCCGGTGACACAGTGGGTTAGCACTGATGCCTCACAGCGCCAGGGACCCGGGTTCCATTCCCGGTGACACAGTGGGTTAGCACTGATGCCTCACAGCGCCAGGGACCCGGGTTCCATTCCCGGTGACACAGTGGGTTAGCAGTGCTGTCTCACAGTGCCAGGGACCCGGGTTCCATTCCCGGTGACACAGTGGGTTAGCACTGCTGCCTCACAGCGCCAGGGACCCGGATTCCATTCCCGGTGACACAGTGGGTTAGCACTGCTGTCTCACAGTGCCAGCGACCCGGGTTCCATTCCCGGTGACACAGTGGGTTAGCACTGCTGTCTCACAGTCCCAGGGACCCGGGTTCCATTCCCGGTGACACAGTGGGTTAGCACTGCTGTCTCACAGTCCCAGGGACCCGGGTTCCATTCCCGGTGACACAGTGGGTTAGCACTGCTGTCTCACAGTGCCAGGGACCCGGGTTCCATTCCCGATGACACAGTGGGTTAGCACTGCTGCCTCACAGTCCCAGGGACCCGGGTTCCATTCCCGATGACACAGTGGGTTAGCACTGCTGTCTCACAGCGCCAGGGACCCGGGTTCCATTCCCGGTGTCACGGTGGGTTAGCACTGCTGTCTCACAGTCCCAGGGATCCGGGTTCCATTCCCATTGACACAGTGGGTTAGCACTGCTATCTCACAGCTCCAGGGACCCGGGTTCCATTCCCGGTGACACCGTGGGTTAGCACTGCTGTCTCACAGTCCCAGCGATCCGGGTTCCATTCCCAGTGACACAGTGGGTTAGCACTGCTGTCTCACAGCGCCAGGGTCCCGGGTTCCATTCCCGGTGACACAGTGGGTTAGCACTGCTGTCTCACATTCCCAGGGACCCGGGTTCCATTCCCAGTGACACAGTGGGTTAGCACTGCTGCCTCACAGCGCCAGGGACCCGGGTTCCATTCCTGGTGACACAGTGGGTTAGCACTGCTGTCTCACAGTCCCAGGGACCCGGGTACAATCCCGGTGACACAGTGGGTTAGCACTGCTGTCTCACAGTCCCAGGGACCGGGGTTCCATTCCCGGTGACAATGTGGATTAGCACTGCTGTCTCACAGTGCCAGGGACCCGGGTTCCATTCCCGGTGACACAGTGGGTTAGCTCTGCTGTCTCACAGTGCCAGGGACCCGGGTTCCATTCCCGGTGACACAGTGGGTTAGCACTGCTGTCTCACAGTGCCAGGGACCCGGGTTCCATTCCCGGTGACACAGTGGGTTAGCACTGCTGTCTCACAGTCCCAGGGACCCGGGTTCCATTGCCGGTGACACAGTGGGTTAGCACTGCTGTCTTACAGCCCCAGGGTCCAGGTTCCATTCCCGGTGACACAGTGGGTTAGCACTGCTGCCTCACAGCGCCAGGGACCCGGGTTCCATTCCCGGTGACACAGTGGGTTAGCACTGCTGTCTCACAGTCCCAGGGACCCGGGTTCCATTCCCAGTGACACAGTGGGTTAGAACTGCTGTCTCACAGTGCCAGGGACCCGGGTTCCATTCCCGGTGACACAGTGGGTTAGCACTGCTCTCTCACAGTGCCAGGGGCCCGGGTTCCATTCCCGGTGACACAGTGGGTTAGCACTGCTGTCTCACATTGCCAGGGACCCGAATTCCATTCCCAGTGACACAGTGGGTTAGCACTGCTGTCTCACAGTCCCAGGGACCCGGTTTCCATTCCCAGTGACACAGTGGGTTAGAACTGCTGTCTCACAGTGCCAGGGACCCGGGTTCCATTCCCGGTGACACAGTGGGTTAGAACTGCTGTCTCACAGTGCCAGGGACACGGGTTCCATTCCCGGTGACACAGTGGGTTAGAACTGCTGTCTCACAGTGCCAGGGACCCGGGTTCCATTCCCGGTGACACAGTGGGTTAGCACTGATGCCTCACAGTCCCAGGGACCCGGGTTCCATTCCCGGTGACACAGTGGGTTAGCACTGCTGTCTCACAGTCCCAGGGACCCGGGTTCCATTCCCGGTGACACAGTGGGTTAGCACTGCTGTCTCACAGCGCCAGGGACCCGGGTTCCATTCCCGGTGACACAGTGGGCTAGCACTGCTCCCTCACAGCGCCAGGGACCCGGGTTCCATTCCCGGTGAAATAGTGCGTTAGCACTGCTGTCTCACAGTGCCAGGGACCCGGGTTCCATTCCCGGTGACACAGTGGGTTAGCACTGCTGTCTCACAGCACCAGGGACCCGGGTTCCATTCCCGGTGACACAGTGGGCTAGCACTGCTCCCTCACAGCGCCAGGGACCCGGGTTCCATTCCCGGTGAAACAGTGCGTTAGCACTGCTGTCTCACAGTGCCAGGGACCCGGGTTCCATTCCCGGCGACACAGTGGGTTAGCGCTGCTGTCTCACAGTCCCAGGGACCCGGGTTCCATTCCCGGTGGCACAGTGGGTTAGCACTGCTGTCTCACAGTCCCAGGGACCCGGGCTCCATTCCCAGTGACACAGTGGGTTAGCACTACTGTCTCACAGTCCCAGGGACCCGGGTTCCATTCCCGGTGACACAGTGGGTTAGCACTGCTGTCTCACAGTGCCAGGGACCCGGGTTCCATTCCCGGTGACACAGTGGGTTAGCACTGCCGTCTCACAGTGCCAGGGACCCGGGTTCCATTCCCGGTGACACAGTGGGTTAGCACTGCTGTCTCACAGTCCCAGGGACCCGGGTTCCATTCCCGGTGACACAGTGGGTTAGCACTGCTGTCTTACAGTCCCAGGGTCCAGGTTCCATTCCCGGTGACACAGTGGGTTAGCACTGCTGCCTCACAGCGCCAGGGACCCGGGTTCCATTCCCGGTGACACAGTGGGTTAGCACTGCTGTCTCACAGTCCCAGGGACCCGGGTTCCATTCCCAGTGACACAGTGGGTTAGAACTGCTATCTCACAATGCCAGGGACCCGGGTTCCATTCCCGGTGACACAGTGGGTTAGCACTGCTGTCTCACAGTCCCAGGGACCCGGTTTCCAATCCCAGTTACACAGTGGGTTAGACCTGCTGTCTCACAGTGCCAGGGACCCGGGCTCCATTCCCGGTGACACAGTGGGTTAGCACTGCTGTCTCACAGTGCCAGGGACCCGGATTCCATTCCCGGTGACACAGTGGGTTAGAACTGCTGTCTCACAGTGCCAGGGACCCGGGTTCCATTCCCGGTGACACAGTGGGTTAGAACTGCTGTCTCACAGTGCCAGGGACCCGGGTTCCATTCCCGGTGACACAGTGGGTTAGCACTGATGCCTCACAGCGCCAGGGACCCGGGTTCCATTCCCGGTGACACAGTGGGTTAGCACTGCTGCCTCACAGCGCCAGGGACCCGGGTTCCATTCCCGGTGACACAGTGGGTTAGCACTGCTGTCTCACAGTGCCAGGGACCCGGGTTCCATTCCCGGTGACACAGTGGGTTAGCACTGCTGCCTCACAGCGCCAGGGACCCGGGTTCCATTCCCGGTGACACACTGGGTTAGCACTGCTGTCTCACAGTGCCAGGGACCCGGGTTCCATTCCCGGTGACACAGTGGGTTAGCACTGCTGCCGCACAGTCCCAGGGACCCGGGTTCCATTCCCGGTGACACAGTGGGTTAGCACTGCTGTCTCACAGTCCCAGGGACCAGGGTTCCATTCCCGGTGACACAGTGGGTTAGCACTGCTGTCTCACAGTGCCAGGCACCCGGGTTCCATTCCCGATGACACAGTGGGTTAGCACTGCTGCCTCACAGTCCCAGGGACCCGGGTTCCATTCCCGATGACACAGTGGGTTAGCACTGCTGTCTCACAGCGCCAGGGACCCGGGTTCCATTCCCGGTGACACAGTGGGTTAGCACTGCTGTCTCACAGTCCCAGGGACCCGGGTTCCATTCCCAGTGACACAGTGGGTTAGAACTGCTGTCTCACAGAGCCAGGGACCCGGGTTCCATTCCCAGTGACACAGTGGGTTAGCACTGCTGTCTCACAGTGCCAGTGGCCCGGGTTCCATTCCCGATGACACAGTGGGTTAGCACTGCTGTCTCACAGTGCCAGGCACCCGGGTTCCATTCCCGGTGACACAGTGGGTTAGCACTGCTGTCTCACAGTCCCAGGGACCCGGGTTCCATTCCCGGTGACACAGTGGGTTAGCACTGCTGTCTCACAGTCCCAGGGACCCGGGTTCCATTCCCGATGACACAGTGGGTTAGCACTGCTGCCTCACAGTCCCAGGGACCCGGGTTCCATTCCCGATGACACAGTGGGTTAGCACTGCTGTCTCACAGCGCCAGGGACCCGGGTTCCATTCCCGGTGTCACGGTGGGTTAGCACTGCTGTCTCACAGTCCCAGGGATCCGGGTTCCATTCCCATTGACACAGTGGGTTAGCACTGCTATCTCACAGCTCCAGGGACCCGGGTTCCATTCCCGGTGACACCGTGGGTTAGCACTGCTGTCTCACAGTCCCAGCGATCCGGGTTCCATTCCCAGTGACACAGTGGGTTAGCACTGCTGTCTCACAGCGCCAGGGTCCCGGGTTCCATTCCCGGTGACACAGTGGGTTAGCACTGCTGTCTCACATTCCCAGGGACCCGGGTTCCATTCCCAGTGACACAGTGGGTTAGCACTGCTGCCTCACAGCGCCAGGGACCCGGGTTCCATTCCTGGTGACACAGTGGGTTAGCACTGCTGTCTCACAGTCCCAGGGACCCGGGTACAATCCCGGTGACACAGTGGGTTAGCACTGCTGTCTCACAGTCCCAGGGACCGGGGTTCCATTCCCGGTGACAATGTGGATTAGCACTGCTGTCTCACAGTGCCAGGGACCCGGGTTCCATTCCCGGTGACACAGTGGGTTAGCTCTGCTGTCTCACAGTGCCAGGGACCCGGGTTCCATTCCCGGTGACACAGTGGGTTAGCACTGCTCTCTCACAGTGCCAGGGGCCCGGGTTCCATTCCCGGTGACACAGTGGGTTAGCACTGCTGTCTCACATTGCCAGGGACCCGAATTCCATTCCCAGTGACACAGTGGGTTAGCACTGCTGTCTCACAGTCCCAGGGACCCGGTTTCCATTCCCAGTGACACAGTGGGTTAGAACTGCTGTCTCACAGTGCCAGGGACCCGGGTTCCATTCCCGGTGACACAGTGGGTTAGAACTGCTGTCTCACAGTGCCAGGGACACGGGTTCCATTCCCGGTGACACAGTGGGTTAGAACTGCTGTCTCACAGTGCCAGGGACCCGGGTTCCATTCCCGGTGACACAGTGGGTTAGCACTGATGCCTCACAGTCCCAGGGACCCGGGTTCCATTCCCGGTGACACAGTGGGTTAGCACTGCTGTCTCACAGTCCCAGGGACCCGGGTTCCATTCCCGGTGACACAGTGGGTTAGCACTGCTGTCTCACAGCGCCAGGGACCCGGGTTCCATTCCCGGTGACACAGTGGGCTAGCACTGCTCCCTCACAGCGCCAGGGACCCGGGTTCCATTCCCGGTGAAACAGTGCGTTAGCACTGCTGTCTCACAGTGCCAGGGACCCGGGTTCCATTCCCGGTGACACAGTGGGTTAGCACTGCTGTCTCACAGCACCAGGGACCCGGGTTCCATTCCCGGTGACACAGTGGGCTAGCACTGCTCCCTCACAGCGCCAGGGACCCGGGTTCCATTCCCGGTGAAACAGTGCGTTAGCACTGCTGTCTCACAGTGCCAGGGACCCGGGTTCCATTCCCGGCGACACAGTGGGTTAGCGCTGCTGTCTCACAGTCCCAGGGACCCGGGTTCCATTCCCGGTGGCACAGTGGGTTAGCACTGCTGTCTCACAGTCCCAGGGACCCGGGCTCCATTCCCAGTGACACAGTGGGTTAGCACTACTGTCTCACAGTCCCAGGGACCCGGGTTCCATTCCCGGTGACACAGTGGGTTAGCACTGCTGTCTCACAGTGCCAGGGACCCGGGTTCCATTCCCGGTGACACAGTGGGTTAGCACTGCCGTCTCACAGTGCCAGGGACCCGGGTTCCATTCCCGGTGACACAGTGGGTTAGCACTGCTGTCTCACAGTCCCAGGGACCCGGGTTCCATTCCCGGTGACACAGTGGGTTAGCACTGCTGTCTTACAGTCCCAGGGTCCAGGTTCCATTCCCGGTGACACAGTGGGTTAGCACTGCTGCCTCACAGCGCCAGGGACCCGGGTTCCATTCCCGGTGACACAGTGGGTTAGCACTGCTGTCTCACAGTCCCAGGGACCCGGGTTCCATTCCCAGTGACACAGTGGGTTAGAACTGCTATCTCACAATGCCAGGGACCCGGGTTCCATTCCCGGTGACACAGTGGGTTAGCACTGCTGTCTCACAGTCCCAGGGACCCGGTTTCCAATCCCAGTTACACAGTGGGTTAGACCTGCTGTCTCACAGTGCCAGGGACCCGGGCTCCATTCCCGGTGACACAGTGGGTTAGCACTGCTGTCTCACAGTGCCAGGGACCCGGATTCCATTCCCGGTGACACAGTGGGTTAGAACTGCTGTCTCACAGTGCCAGGGACCCGGGTTCCATTCCCGGTGACACAGTGGGTTAGAACTGCTGTCTCACAGTGCCAGGGACCCGGGTTCCATTCCCGGTGACACAGTGGGTTAGCACTGATGCCTCACAGCGCCAGGGACCCGGGTTCCATTCCCGGTGACACAGTGGGTTAGCACTGCTGCCTCACAGCGCCAGGGACCCGGGTTCCATTCCCGGTGACACAGTGGGTTAGCACTGCTGTCTCACAGTGCCAGGGACCCGGGTTCCATTCCCGGTGACACAGTGGGTTAGCACTGCTGCCTCACAGCGCCAGGGACCCGGGTTCCATTCCCGGTGACACACTGGGTTAGCACTGCTGTCTCACAGTGCCAGGGACCCGGGTTCCATTCCCGGTGACACAGTGGGTTAGCACTGCTGTCGCACAGTCCCAGGGACCCGGGTTCCATTCCCGGTGACACAGTGGGTTAGCACTGCTGTCTCACAGTCCCAGGGACCAGGGTTCCATTCCCGGTGACACAGTGGGTTAGCACTGCTGTCTCACAGTGCCAGGCACCCGGGTTCCATTCCCGATGACACAGTGGGTTAGCACTGCTGCCTCACAGTCCCAGGGACCCGGGTTCCATTCCCGATGACACAGTGGGTTAGCACTGCTGTCTCACAGCGCCAGGGACCCGGGTTCCATTCCCGGTGACACAGTGGGTTAGCACTGCTGTCTCACAGTCCCAGGGACCCGGGTTCCATTCCCAGTGACACAGTGGGTTAGAACTGCTGTCTCACAGAGCCAGGGACCCGGGTTCCATTCCCAGTGACACAGTGGGTTAGCACTGCTGTCTCACAGTGCCAGTGGCCCGGGTTCCATTCCCGATGACACAGTGGGTTAGCACTGCTGTCTCACAGTGCCAGGCACCCGGGTTCCATTCCCGATGACACAGTGGGTTAGCACTGCTGCCTCACAGTCCCAGGGACCCGGGTTCCATTCCCGATGACACAGTGGGTTAGCACTGCTGTCTCACAGCGCCAGGGACCCGGGTTCCATTCCCGGTGACACAGTGGGTTAGCACTGCTGTCTCACAGTCCCAGGGACCCGGGTTCCATTCCCAGTGACACAGTGGGTTAGAATTGCTGTCTCACAGTGCCAGGGACCGGGTTCCATTCCCGGTGACACAGTGGGTTAGCACTGCTGTCTCACAGTGCCAGTGGCCCGGGTTCCATTCCCGGTGACACAGTGGGTTAGCACTGCTATCTCACATTGCCAGGGACCCGGGTTCCATTCCCAGTGACACAGTGGGTTAGCACTGCTGCCTCACAGCGCCAGGGACTCGGGTTCCATTCCCGGTGACACAGTGGGTTAGCACTGCTGTCTCACAGTCCCAGGGACCCGGTTTCCATTCCCAGTGACACAGTGGGTTAGAACTGCTGTCTCACAGTGCCAGGGACCCGGGTTCCATTCCCGGTGACACAGTGGGTTAGCACTGCTGTCTCACAGTGCGAGGGACCCGGATTCCATTCCCGGTGACACAGTGGGTTAGAACTGATGTCTCACAGTGCCAGGGACCCGGGTTCCATTCCCGGTGACACAGTGGGTTAGAACTGCTGTCTCACAGTGCCAGGGACCCGGGTTCCATTCCCGGTGACACAGTGGGTTAGCACTGATGCCACACAGTCCCAGGGACCCGGGTTCCATTCCCAGTGACACATTGGGTTAGCACTGCAGTCTCACAGTGCCAGGGACCCAGGTTCCATTCCCGATGACACAGCGGGTTAGCACTGCTGTCTCACAGTGCCAGGGACCCGGGTTCCATTCCCGGTGACACAATGGGTTAGCACTGCTGCCTCACAGCGCCAGGGACCCGGGTTCCATTCCCGGTGACACAGTGGGTTAGCACTGCTGTCTCACAGTGCCAGGAACCCGGGTTCCATTCCCAGTGACACAGTGGGTTAGCACTGCTGCCTCACAGTCCCAGGGACCCAGGTTCCATTCCCAGTGACACATTGGGTTAGCACTGCAGTCTCACAGTGCCAGGGACCCAGGTTCCATTCCCGATGACACAGTGGGTTAGCACTGCTGTCTCACAGTGCCAGGGACCCGGGTTCCATTCCCGGTGACACAGTGGGTTAGCACTGCTGCCTCACAGCGCCAGGGACGAGGTTCCATTCCCGGTGACACAGTGGGTTAGCGCTGCTGTCTCACAGTGCCAGGGACCCGGGTTCCATTCCCGGTGACACAGTGGGTTAGCACTGCTGTCTCACAGTGCCAGCGACCCGGGTTCCATTCCCGGTGACACAGTGGGTTAGCACTGCTGTCTCACAGTCCCAGGGACCCGGGTTCCATTCCCGGTGACACAGTGGGTTAGCACTGCTGTCTCACAGTCCCAGGGACCCGGGTTCCATTCCCGGTGACACAGTGGGTTAGCACTGCTGTCTCACAGTGCCAGGGACCCGGGTTCCATTCCCGGTGACACAGTGGGTTAGCACTGCTGCCTCACAGTCCCAGGGACCCGGGTTCCATTCCCGGTGACACAGTGGGTTAGCACTGCTGTCTCACAGCGCCAGGGACCCGGGTTCCATTCCCGGTGACACGGTGGGTTAGCACTGCTGTCTCACAGTCCCAGGGATCCGGGTTCCATTCCCATTGACACAGTGGGTTAGCACTGCTATCTCACAGCGCCAGGGACCCGGGTTCCATTCCCGGTGACACAGTGGGTTAGCACTGCTGTCTCACAGTGCCAGGGACCCGGGTTCCATTCCCGGTGACAGAGTGGGTTAGCACTGCTGTCACACAGTGCCAGGGACCCGGGTTCCATTCCCAGTGACACAGTGTGTTAGCACTGCTGTCTCACAGTCCCAGGGACCTGGGTTCCATTCCCGGTGACGCCGTGGGTTAGCACTGCTGTCTCACAGTCCCAGGGATCCGGGTTCCATTCCCAGTGACACAGTGGGTTAGCACTGCTGTCTCACAGCGCCAGGGTCCCGGGTTCCATTCCCGGTGACACAGTGGGTTAGCACTGCTGTCTCACATTCCCAGGGACCCGGGTTCCATTCCCAGTGACACAGTGGGTTAGCACTGCTGCCTCACAGCGCCAGGGACCCGGGTTCCATTCCTGGTGACACAGTGGGTTAGCACTGCTGTCTCACAGTCCCAGGGACCCGGGTCCAATCCCGGTGACACAGTGGGTTAGCACTGCTGTCTCACAGTCCCAGGGACCCGGGTACCATTCCCGGTGACAGTGTGGGTTAGCACTGCTGTCTCACAGTCCCAGGGTCCCGGGTTCCATTCCCGGTGACACAGTGGGTTAGCGCTGCTCCCTCACAGTCCCAGGAACCCGGGTTCCATTCCCAGTGACACCGTGGGTTAGCGCTGCTGCCTCACAGTCCCAGGCACCCGGGTTCCATTCCCGGTGACAAAGTGGGTTAGCACTGCTGTCTCACAGTGTCAGGGACCCGGGTTCCATTCCCGGTGACACAGTGGGTTAGCACTGCCGTCTCACAGTGCCAGGGACCCGGGTTCCATTCCCGGTGACACAGTGGGTTAGCACTGCTGTCTCACAGTCCCAGGGACGCGGGTTCCATTCCCGGTGACACAGTGGGTTAGCACTGCTGTCTTACAGTCCCAGGGTCCAGGTTCCATTCCCGGTGACACAGTGGGTTAGCACTGCTGCCTCACAGCGCCAGGGACCCGGGTTCCATTCCCGGTGACACAGTGGGTTAGCACTGCTGTCTCACAGTCCCAGGGACCCGGGTGACATTCCCAGAGACACAGTGGGTTAGAACTGCTGTCTCACAATGCCAGGGACCCGGGTTCCATTCCCGGTGACACAGTGGGTTAGCACTGCTGTCTCACAGTGCCAGGGGCCCGGGTTCCATTCCCGGTGACACAGTGGGTTAGCACTGCTGTCTCACATTGCCAGAGACACGGGTTCCATTCCCAGTGACACAGTGGGTTAGCACTGCTGTCTCACAGTCCCAGGGACCCGGTTTCCATTCCCAGTTACACAGTGGGTTAGAACTGCTGTCTCACAGTGCCAGGGACCCGGGTTCCATTCCCGGTGACACAGTGGGTTAGTACTGCTGTCTCACAGTGCCAGGGACCCGGATTCCATTCCCGGTGACACAGTGGGTTAGAACTGCTGTCTCACAGTGCCAGGGACCCGGGTTCCATTCCCGGTGACACAGTGGGTTAGAACTGCTGTCTCAGAGTGCCAGGGACCCGGGTTCCATTCCCGGTGACACAGTGGGTTAGCACTGATGCCTCACAGCGCCAGGGACCCGGGTTCCATTCCCGGTGACACAGTGGGTTAGCACTGATGCCTCACAGCGCCAGGGACCCGGGTTCCATTCCCGGTGACACAGTGGGTTAGCAGTGCTGTCTCACAGTGCCAGGGACCCGGGTTCCATTCCCGGTGACACAGTGGGTTAGCACTGCTGCCTCACAGCGCCAGGGACCCGGATTCCATTCCCGGTGACACAGTGGGTTAGCACTGCTGTCTCACAGTGCCAGCGACCCGGGTTCCATTCCCGGTGACACAGTGGGTTAGCACTGCTGTCTCACAGTCCCAGGGACCCGGGTTCCATTCCCGGTGACACAGTGGGTTAGCACTGCTGTCTCACAGTCCCAGGGACCCGGGTTCCATTCCCGGTGACACAGTGGGTTAGCACTGCTGTCTCACAGTGCCAGGGACCCGGGTTCCATTCCCGATGACACAGTGGGTTAGCACTGCTGCCTCACAGTCCCAGGGACCCGGGTTCCATTCCCGATGACACAGTGGGTTAGCACTGCTGTCTCACAGCGCCAGGGACCCGGGTTCCATTCCCGGTGTCACGGTGGGTTAGCACTGCTGTCTCACAGTCCCAGGGATCCGGGTTCCATTCCCATTGACACAGTGGGTTAGCACTGCTATCTCACAGCTCCAGGGACCCGGGTTCCATTCCCGGTGACACCGTGGGTTAGCACTGCTGTCTCACAGTCCCAGCGATCCGGGTTCCATTCCCAGTGACACAGTGGGTTAGCACTGCTGTCTCACAGCGCCAGGGTCCCGGGTTCCATTCCCGGTGACACAGTGGGTTAGCACTGCTGTCTCACATTCCCAGGGACCCGGGTTCCATTCCCAGTGACACAGTGGGTTAGCACTGCTGCCTCACAGCGCCAGGGACCCGGGTTCCATTCCTGGTGACACAGTGGGTTAGCACTGCTGTCTCACAGTCCCAGGGACCCGGGTACAATCCCGGTGACACAGTGGGTTAGCACTGCTGTCTCACAGTCCCAGGAACCGGGGTTCCATTCCCGGTGACAATGTGGATTAGCACTGCTGTCTCACAGTGCCAGGGACCCGGGTTCCATTCCCGGTGACACAGTGGGTTAGCTCTGCTGTCTCACAGTGCCAGGGACCCGGGTTCCATTCCCGGTGACACAGTGGGTTAGCACTGCTGTCTCACAGTGCCAGGGACCCGGGTTCCATTCCCGGTGACACAGTGGGTTAGCACTGCTGTCTCACAGTCCCAGGGACCCGGGTTCCATTGCCGGTGACACAGTGGGTTAGCACTGCTGTCTTACAGCCCCAGGGTCCAGGTTCCATTCCCGGTGACACAGTGGGTTAGCACTGCTGCCTCACAGCGCCAGGGACCCGGGTTCCATTCCCGGTGACACAGTGGGTTAGCACTGCTGTCTCACAGTCCCAGGGACCCGGGTTCCATTCCCAGTGACACAGTGGGTTAGAACTGCTGTCTCACAGTGCCAGGGACCCGGGTTCCATTCCCGCTGACACAGTGGGTTAGCACTGCTCTCTCACAGTGCCATGGGCCCGGGTTCCATTCCCGGTGACACAGTGGGTTAGCACTGCTGTCTCACATTGCCAGGGACCCGAATTCCATTCCCAGTGACACAGTGGGTTAGCACTGCTGTCTCACAGTCCCAGGGACCCGGTTTCCATTCCCAGTGACACAGTGGGTTAGAACTGCTGTCTCACAGTGCCAGGGACCCGGGTTCCATTCCCGGTGACACAGTGGGTTAGAACTGCTGTCTCACAGTGCCAGGGACACGGGTTCCATTCCCGGTGACACAGTGGGTTAGAACTGCTGTCTCACAGTGCCAGGGACCCGGGTTCCATTCCCGGTGACACAGTGGGTTAGCACTGATGCCTCACAGTCCCAGGGACCCGGGTTCCATTCCCGGTGACACAGTGGGTTAGCACTGCTGTCTCACAGTCCCAGGGACCCGGGTTCCATTCCCGGTGACACAGTGGGTTAGCACTGCTGTCTCACAGCGCCAGGGACCCGGGTTCCATTCCCGGTGACACAGTGGGCTAGCACTGCTCCCTCACAGCGCCAGGGACCCGGGTTCCATTCCCGGTGAAACAGTGCGTTAGCACTGCTGTCTCACAGTGCCAGGGACCCGGGTTCCATTCCCGGTGACACAGTGGGTTAGCACTGCTGTCTCACAGCACCAGGGACCCGGGTTCCATTCCCGGTGACACAGTGGGCTAGCACTGCTCCCTCACAGCGCCAGGGACCCGGGTTCCATTCCCGGTGAAACAGTGCGTTAGCACTGCTGTCTCACAGTGCCAGGGACCCGGGTTCCATTCCCGGCGACACAGTGGGTTAGCGCTGCTGTCTCACAGTCCCAGGGACCCGGGTTCCATTCCCGGTGGCACAGTGGGTTAGCACTGCTGTCTCACAGTCCCAGGGACCCGGGCTCCATTCCCAGTGACACAGTGGGTTAGCACTACTGTCTCACAGTCCCAGGGACCCGGGTTCCATTCCCGGTGACACAGTGGGTTAGCACTGCTGTCTCACAGTGCCAGGGACCCGGGTTCCATTCCCGGTGACACAGTGGGTTAGCACTGCTGTCTCACAGTCCCAGGGTCACGGGTTCCATTCCCGGTGACACAGTGGGTTAGCACTGCTGTCTCACTTTCCCAGGGACCCGGGTTCCATTCCCAGTGACACAGGTGGGTTAGCACTGCTGCCTCACAGTCCCAGGGACCCAGGTTCCATTCCCAGTGACACATTGGGTTAGCACTGCTGTCTCACAGTGCCAGGGACCCAGGTTCCATTCCCGATGACACAGTGGGTTAGCACTGCTGTCTCACAGTGCCAAGGACCCGGGTTCCATTCCCGGTGACACAGTGGATTAGCACTGCTGTCTCACAGTGCCAGGGACCCGGGTTCCATTCCCGGTGACATGGTGGTTTAGCACTGCTGTCTCACGGTCCCAGGGACCCGGGTTCCATTCCCGGTGACACAGTGGGTTAGCACTGCTGTCTCACAGTGCCAGGGACCCGGGTTCCATTCCCGGTGACACAGTGGGTTAGCACTGCTGTCTCCAGGTCCCAGGGACCCGGGTTCCATTCCCGGTGACACAGTGGGTTAGCACTGATGTCTCACAGTCCCAGGGACCCGGGTTCCATTCCCGGTGACACAGTGGGTTAGCACTGCTGTCTCACAGTCCCAGGGACCCGGGTTCCATTCCCGGTGACACAGTTGGTTAGCACTGCTGTCTCACAGTCCCAAGGACCCGGGTTCCATTCCCAGTGACACAGTGGGTTAGCACTGCTGCCTCACAGCGCCAGGGATCCGGGTTCCATTCCCGGTGACACAGTGGGTTAGCACTGCTGTCTCACAGTCCCAGGGACCCGGGTTCCATTCCCAGTGACACAGTGGGTTAGCACTGCTGTCTCACAGCGCCAGGGACCCGGGTTCCATTTCCGGTGAATCAGTGGGTTAGCATTGCTGTCTCACAGCGCCAGGGACCCTGGTTCCATTCCCGGTGACACAGTGGGTTAGCACTGCTGTCTCACATTGCCAGGGACCCGGGTTCCATTCCCAGTGACACAGTGGGTTAGCACTGCTGTCTCACAGTCCCAGGGACCCGGTTTCCATACCCAGTGACACAGTGGGTTAGAACGGCTGTCTCACAGTGCCAGGGACCCGGGTTCCATTCCCGGTGACACAGTGGGTTAGAACTGCTGTCTCACAGTGCCAGGGACACGGGTTCCATTCCCGGTGACACAGTGGGTTAGAACTGCTGTCTCACAGTGCCAGGGACCCGGGTTCCATTCCCGGTGACACAGTGGGTTAGCACTGATGCCTCACAGTCCCAGGGACCCGGGTTCCATTCCCGGTGACACAGTGGGTTAGCACTGCTGTCTCACAGTGCCAGGGACCCGGGTTCCATTCCCGGTGACACAGTGGGTTAGCACTGCTGTCTCACAGCGCCAGGGACCCGGGTTCCATTCCCGGTGACACAGTGGGCTAGCACTGCTGCCTCACAGCGCCAGGGACCCGGGTTCCATTCCCGGTGACACAGTGGGTTAGCACTGCTGTCTCACAGTGCCAGGGACCCGGGTTCCATTCCCGGTGACACAGTGGGTTAGCGCTGCTGTCTCACAGTCCCAGGGACCCGGGTTCCATTCCCGATGGCACAGTGGGTTAGCACTGCTGTCTCACAGTCCCAGGGACCCGGGCTCCATTACCAGTGACACAGTGGGTTAGCACTACTGTCTCACAGTCCCAGGGACCCGGGTTCCATTCCCGATGACACAGTGAGTTAGCACTGCTGTCTCACAGTGCCAGGGACCCGGGTTCCATTCCCGGTGACACAGTGGGTTAGCACTGCTGTCTCACAGTCCCAGGGACCCGGGTTCCATTCCCAGTGACACAGGTGGGTTAGCACTGCTGCCTCACAGTCCCAGGGACCCAGGTTCCATTCCCAGTGACACATTGGGTTAGCACTGCTGTCTCACAGTGCCAGGGACCCAGGTTCCATTCCCGATGACACAGTGGGTTAGCACTGCTGTCTCACAGTGCCAAGGACCCGGGTTCCATTCCCGGTGACACACTGGATTAGCACTGCTGTCTCACAGTGCCAGGGACCCGGGTTCCATTCCCGGTGACACAGTGGGTTAGCACTGCTGTCTCACGGTCCCAGGGACCCGGGTTCCATTCCCGGTGACACAGTGGGTTAGCACTGCTGTCTCACAGTGCCAGGGACCCGGGTTCCATTCCCGGTGACACAGTGGGTTAGCACTGCTGTCTCCAGGTCCCAGGGACCCGGGTTCCATTCCCGGTGACACAGTGGGTTAGCACTGATGTCTCACAGTCCCAGGGACCCGGGTTACATTCCCGGTGACACAGTGGGTTAGCACTGCTGTCTCACAGTCCCAGGGACCCGGGTTCCATTCCCGGTGACACAGTTGGTTAGCACTGCTGTCTCACAGTCCCAAGGACCCGGGTTCCATTCCCAGTGACACAGTGGGTTAGCACTGCTGCCTCACAGCGCCAGGGATCCGGGTTCCATTCCCGGTGACACGGTGGGTTAGCACTGCTGTCTCACAGTGCCAGGGACCCGGGTTCCATTCCCGGCGACACAGTGGGTTAGCGCTGCTGTCTCACAGTCCCAGGGACCCGGGTTCCATTCCCGGTGGCACAGTGGGTTAGCACTGCTGTCTCACAGTCCCAGGGACCCGGGCTCCATTCCCAGTGACACAGTGGGTTAGCACTACTGTCTCACAGTCCCAGGGACCCGGGTTCCATTCCCGGTGACACAGTGGGTTAGCACTGCTGTCTCACAGTGCCAGGGACCCGGGTTCCATTCCCGGTGACACAGTGGGTTAGCACTGCTGTCTCACAGTCCCAGGGTCACGGGTTCCATTCCCGGTGACACAGTGGGTTAGCACTGCTGTCTCACTTTCCCAGGGACCCGGGTTCCATTCCCAGTGACACAGGTGGGTTAGCACTGCTGCCTCACAGTCCCAGGGACCCAGGTTCCATTCCCAGTGACACATTGGGTTAGCACTGCTGTCTCACAGTGCCAGGGACCCAGGTTCCATTCCCGATGACACAGTGGGTTAGCACTGCTGTCTCACAGTGCCAAGGACCCGGGTTCCATTCCCGGTGACACAGTGGATTAGCACTGCTGTCTCACAGTGCCAGGGACCCGGGTTCCATTCCCGGTGACATGGTGGTTTAGCACTGCTGTCTCACGGTCCCAGGGACCCGAGTTCCATTCCCGGTGACACAGTGGGTTAGCACTGCTGTCTCACAGTGCCAGGGACCCGGGTTCCATTCCCGGTGACACAGTGGGTTAGCACTGCTGTCTCCAGGTCCCAGGGACCCGGGTTCCATTCCCGGTGACACAGTGGGTTAGCACTGATGTCTCACAGTCCCAGGGACCCGGGTTCCATTCCCAGTGACACAGTGGGTTAGCACTGCTGCCTCACAGCGCCAGGGATCCGGGTTCCATTCCCGGTGACACAGTTGGTTAGCACTGCTGTCTCACAGTCCCAAGGACCCGGGTTCCATTCCCAGTGACACAGTGGGTTAGCACTGCTGCCTCACAGCGCCAGGGATCCGGGTTCCATTCCCGGTGACACAGTGGGTTAGCACTGCTGTCTCACAGTCCCAGGGACCCGGGTTCCATTCCCAGTGACACAGTGGGTTAGCACTGCTGTCTCACAGCGCCAGGGACCCGGGTTCCATTTCCGGTGAATCAGTGGGTTAGCATTGCTGTCTCACAGCGCCAGGGACCCTGGTTCCATTCCCGGTGACACAGTGGGTTAGCACTGCTGTCTCACATTGCCAGGGACCCGGGTTCCATTCCCAGTGACACAGTGGGTTAGCACTGCTGTCTCACAGTCCCAGGGACCCGGTTTCCATACCCAGTGACACAGTGGGTTAGAACTGCTGTCTCACAGTGCCAGGGACCCGGGTTCCATTCCCGGTGACACAGTGGGTTAGAACTGCTGTCTCACAGTGCCAGGGACACGGGTTCCATTCCCGGTGACACAGTGGGTTAGAACTGCTGTCTCACAGTGCCAGGGACCCGGGTTCCATTCCCGGTGACACAGTGGGTTAGCACTGATGCCTCACAGTCCCAGGGACCCGGGTTCCATTCCCGGTGACACAGTGGGTTAGCACTGCTGTCTCACAGTGCCAGGGACCCGGGTTCCATTCCCGGTGACACAGTGGGTTAGCACTGCTGTCTCACAGCGCCAGGGACCCGGGTTCCATTCCCGGTGACACAGTGGGTTAGCGCTGCTGTCTCACAGTCCCAGGGACCCGGGTTCCATTCCCGATGGCACAGTGGGTTAGCACTGCTGTCTCACAGTCCCAGGGACCCGGGCTCCATTCCCAGTGACACAGTGGGTTAGCACTACTGTCTCACAGTCCCAGGGACCCGGGTTCCATTCCCGATGACACAGTGGGTTAGCACTGCTGTCTCACAGTGCCAGGGACCCGGGTTCCATTCCCGGTGACACAGTGGGTTAGCACTGCTGTCTCACAGTCCCAGGGACCCGGGTTCCATTCCCAGTGACACAGGTGGGTTAGCACTGCTGCCTCACAGTCCCAGGGACCCAGGTTCCATTCCCAGTGACACATTGGGTTAGCACTGCTGTCTCACAGTGCCAGGGACCCAGGTTCCATTCCCGATGACACAGTGGGTTAGCACTGCTGTCTCACAGTGCCAAGGACCCGGGTTCCATTCCCGGTGACACACTGGATTAGCACTGCTGTCTCACAGTGCCAGGGACCCGGGTTCCATTCCCGGTGACACAGTGGGTTAGCACTGCTGTCTCACGGTCCCAGGGACCCGGGTTCCATTCCCGGTGACACAGTGGGTTAGCACTGCTGTCTCACAGTGCCAGGGACCCGGGTTCCATTCCCGGTGACACAGTGGGTTAGAACTGCTGTCTCCAGGTCCCAGGGACCCGGGTTCCATTCCCGGTGACACAGTGGGTTAGCACTGATGTCTCACAGTCCCAGGGACCCGGGTTACATTCCCGGTGACACAGTGGGTTAGCACTGCTGTCTCACAGTCCCAGGGACCCGGGTTCCATTCCCGGTGACACAGTTGGTTAGCACTGCTGTCTCACAGTCCCAAGGACCCGGGTTCCATTCCCAGTGACACAGTGGGTTAGCACTGCTGCCTCACAGCGCCAGGGATCCGGGTTCCATTCCCGGTGACACAGTAGGTTAGCACTGCTGTCTCACAGTCCCAGGGACCCGGGTTCCATTCCCAGTGACACAGTGGGTTAGCACTGCTGTCTCACAGCGCCAGGGACCCGGGTTCCATTCCCGGTGAATCAGTGGGTTAGCATTGCTGTCTCACAGCGCCAGGGACCCGGGTTCCATTCCTGGTGACACAGTGGGTTAGCACTGCTGTCTCACAGTCCCAGGGACCCGGGTCCAATCCCGGTGACACAGTGGGTTAGCACTGCTGTCTCACAGTCCCAGGGACCCGGGTACCATTCCCGGTGACAGTGTGGGTTAGCACTGCTGTCTCACAGTCCCAGGGTCCCGGGTTCCATTCCCGGTGACACAGTGGGTTAGCGCTGCTGCCTCACAGTCCCAGGGACCCGGGTTCCATTCCCAGTGACACCGTGGGTTAGCGCTGCTGTCTCACAGTCCCAGGGACCCGGGTTCCATTCCCGGTGACAAAGTGGGTTAGCACTGCTGTCTCACAGTGTCAGGGACCCGGGTTCCATTCCCGGTGACACAGTGGGTTCGCACTGCTGTCTCACAGTGCCAGGGACCCGGGTTCCATTCCCGGTGACACAGTGGGTTAGCACTGCTGTCTTACAGTGCCAGGGACCCGGGTTTCATTCCCGGTGACACAGTGGGTTAGCACTGCTGCCTCACAGTGCCAGGGACACGGGTTCCATTCCCGGTGACACAGTGGGTTAGAACTGCTGTCTCACAGTGCCAGGGACCCGGGTTCCATTCCCGGTGACACAGTGGGTTAGCACTGATGCCTCACAGTCCCAGGGACCCGGGTTCCATTCCCGGTGACACAGTGAGTTAGCACTGCTGTCTCACAGTCCCAGGGACCCGGGTTCCATTCCCGGTGACACAATGGGTTAGCACTGCTGTCTCACAGCGCCAGGGACCCGGGTTCCATTCCCAGTGACACAGTGGGTTAGCACTGCTGCCTCACAGCGCCAGGGATCCGGGTTCCATTCCCGGTGACACAGTAGGTTAGCACTGCTGTCTCACAGTCCCAGGGACCCGGGTTCCATTCCCAGTGACACAGTGGGTTAGCACTGCTGTCTCACAGCGCCAGGGACCCGGGTTCCATTCCCGGTGAATCAGTGGGTTAGCACTGCTGTCTCACAGCGCCAGGGACCCAGGTTCCATTCCTGGTGACACAGTGGGTTAGCACTGCTGTCTCACAGTCCCAGGGACCCGGGTCCAATCCCGGTGACACAGTGGGTTAGCACTGCTGTCTCACAGTCCCAGGGACCCGGGTACCATTCCCGGTGACAGTGTGGGTTAGCACTGCTGTCTCACAGTCCCAGGGTCCCGGGTTCCATTCCCGGTGACACAGTGGGTTAGCGCTGCTGCCTCACAGTCCCAGGGACCCGGGTTCCATTCCCAGTGACACCGTGGGTTAGCGCTGCTGTCTCACAGTCCCAGGGACCCGGGTTCCATTCCCGGTGACAAAGTGGGTTAGCACTGCTGTCTCACAGTGTCAGGGACCCGGGTTCCATTCCCGGTGACACAGTGGGTTCGCACTGCTGTCTCACAGTGCCAGGGACCCGGGTTCCATTCCCGGTGACACAGTGGGTTAGCACTGCTGTCTTACAGTGCCAGGGACCCGGGTTTCATTCCCGGTGACACAGTGGGTTAGCACTGCTGCCTCACAGTGCCAGGGACACGGGTTCCATTCCCGGTGACACAGTGGGTTAGAACTGCTGTCTCACAGTGCCAGGGACCCGGGTTCCATTCCCGGTGACACAGTGGGTTAGCACTGATGCCTCACAGTCCCAGGGACCCGGGTTCCATTCCCGGTGACACAGTGGGTTAGCACTGCTGTCTCACAGTCCCAGGGACCCGGGTTCCATTCCCGGTGACACAATGGGTTAGCACTGCTGTCTCACAGCGCCAGGGACCCGGGTTCCATTCCCGGTGACACAGTGGGCTAGCACTGCTCCCTCACAGCGCCAGGGACCCGGGTTCCATTCCCGGTGAAACAGTGCGTTAGCACTGCTGTCTCACAGTCCCAAGGACCCGGGTTCCATTCCCAGTGACACAGTGGGTTAGCACTGCTGCCTCACAGCGCCAGGGATCCGGGTTCCATTCCCGGTGACACAGTGGGTTAGCACTGCTGTCTCACAGTCCCAGGGACCCGGGTTCCATTCCCAGTGACACAGTGGGTTAGCACTGCTGTCTCACAGCGCCAGGGACCCGGGTTCCATTTCCGGTGAATCAGTGGGTTAGCATTGCTGTCTCACAGCGCCAGGGACCCTGGTTCCATTCCCGGTGACACAGTGGGTTAGCACTGCTGTCTCACATTGCCAGGGACCCGGGTTCCATTCCCAGTGACACAGTGGGTTAGCACTGCTGTCTCACAGTCCCAGGGACCCGGTTTCCATACCCAGTGACACAGTGGGTTAGAACTGCTGTCTCACAGTGCCAGGGACCCGGGTTCCATTCCCGGTGACACAGTGGGTTAGAACTGCTGTCTCACAGTGCCAGGGACACGGGTTCCATTCCCGGTGACACAGTGGGTTAGAACTGCTGTCTCACAGTGCCAGGGACCCGGGTTCCATTCCCGGTGACACAGTGGGTTAGCACTGATGCCTCACAGTCCCAGGGACCCGGGTTCCATTCCCGGTGACACAGTGGGTTAGCACTGCTGTCTCACAGTGCCAGGGACCCGGGTTCCATTCCCGGTGACACAGTGGGTTAGCACTGCTGTCTCACAGCGCCAGGGACCCGGGTTCCATTCCCGGTGACACAGTGGGCTAGCACTGCTGCCTCACAGCGCCAGGGACCCGGGTTCCATTCCCGGTGACACAGTGGGTTAGCACTGCTGTCTCACAGTGCCAGGGACCCGGGTTCCATTCCCGGTGACACAGTGGGTTAGCGCGGCTGTCTCACAGTCCCAGGGACCCGGGTTCCATTCCCGATGGCACAGTGGGTTAGCACTGCTGTCTCACAGTCCCAGGGACCCGGGCTCCATTCCCAGTGACACAGTGGGTTACCACTACTGTCTCACAGTCCCAGGGACCCTTGTTCCATTCCCGATGACACAGTGGGTTAGCACTGCTGTCTCACAGTGCCAGGGACCCGGGTTCCATTCCCGGTGACACAGTGGGTTAGCACTGCTGTCTCACAGTCCCAGGGACCCGGGTTCCATTCCCAGTGACACAGGTGGGTTAGCACTGCTGCCTCACAGTCCCAGGGACCCAGGTTCCATTCCCAGTGACACATTGGGTTAGCACTGCTGTCTCACAGTGCCAGGGACCCAGGTTCCATTCCCGATGACACAGTGGGTTAGCACTGCTGTCTCACAGTGCCAAGGACCCGGGTTCCATTCCCGGTGACACACTGGATTAGCACTGCTGTCTCACAGTGCCAGGGACCCAGGTTCCATTCCCGGTGACACAGTGGGTTAGCACTGCTGTCTCACGGTCCCAGGGACCCGGGTTCCATTCCCGGTGACACAGTGGGTTAGCACTGCTGTCTCACAGTGCCAGGGACCCGGGTTCCATTCCCGGTGACACAGTGGGTTAGCACTGCTGTCTCCAGGTCCCAGGGACCCGGGTTCCATTCCCGGTGACACAGTGGGTTAGCACTGATGTCTCACAGTCCCAGGGACCCGGGTTACATTCCCGGTGACACAGTGGGTTAGCACTGCTGTCTCACAGTGCCAGGGACCCGGGTTCCATTCCCGGTGACACAGTTGGTTAGCACTGCTGTCTCACAGTCCCAAGGACCCGGGTTCCATTCCCAGTGACACAGTGGGTTAGCACTGCTGCCTCACAGCGCCAGGGATCCGGGTTCCATTCCCGGTGACACAGTGGGTTAGCACTGCTGTCTCACAGTCCCAGGGACCCGGGTTCCATTCCCAGTGACACAGAGGGTTAGCACTGCTGTCTCACAGCGCCAGGGACCCGGGTTCCATTCCCGGTGAATCAGTGGGTTAGCATTGCTGTCTCACAGCGCCAGGGACCCGGGTTCCATTCCTGGTGACACAGTGGGTTAGCACTGCTGTCTCACAGTCCCAGGGACCCGGGTCCAATCCCGGTGACACAGTGGGTTAGCACTGCTGTCTCACAGTCCCAGGGACCCGGGTACCATTCCCGGTGACAGTGTGGGTTAGCACTGCTGTCTCACAGTCCCAGGGTCCCGGGTTCCATTCCCGGTGACACAGTGGGTTAGCGCTGCTGCCTCACAGTCCCAGGGACCCGGGTTCCATTCCCAGTGACACCGTGGGTTAGCGCTGCTGTCTCACAGTCCCAGGGACCCGGGTTCTATTCCCGGTGACAAAGTGGGTTAGCACTGCTGTCTCACAGTGTCAGGGACCCGGGTTCCATTCCCGGTGACACAGTGGGTTCGCACTGCTGTCTCACAGTGCCAGGGACCCGGGTTCCATTCCCGGTGACACAGTGGGTTAGCACTGCTGTCTTACAGTGCCAGGGACCCGGGTTTCATTCCCGGTGACACAGTGGGTTAGCACTGCTGCCTCACAGCGCCAGGGACCCGGGTTCCATTCCCGGTGACACAGTGGGTTAGCACTGCTGTCTCACAGTGCCAGGGACCCGGGTTCCATTCCCGGTGACACAGTGGGTTAGCACTGCTGTCTTACAGTCCCAGGGTCCAGGTTCCATTCCCGGTGACACAGTGGGTTAGCACTGCTGCCTCACAGCGCCAGGGACCCGGGTTCCATTCCCGGTGACACAGTGGGTTAGCACTGCTGTCTCACAGTCCCAGGGACCCGGGTTCCATTCCCAGTGACACAGTGGGTTAGAACTGCTGTCTCACAGTGCCAGGGACCCGGGTTCCATTCCCGGTGACACAGTGGGTTAGCACTGCTGTCTCACAGTGCCAGGGGCCCGGGTTCCATTCCCGGTGACACAGTGGGTTAGCACTGCTGTCTCACTGCGCCAGGGACCCGGGTTCCATTCCCAGTGACACAGTGGGTTAGCACTGCTGTCTCACAGTGCCAGGGACCCGGTTTCCATTCCCATTGACACAGTGGGTTAGAACTGCTGTCTCACAGTGCCAGGGACCCGGGTTCCATTCCCGGTGACACAGTGGGTTAGCACTGCTGTCTCACAGTGCCAGGGACCCGGATTCCATTCCCGGTGACACAGTGGGTTAGAACTGATGTCTCACAGTGCCAGGGACCCGGGTTCCATTCCCGGTGACACAGTGGGTTAGAACTGCTGTCTCACAGTGCCAGGGACCCGGGTTCCATTCCCGGTGACACAGTGGGTTAGCACTGCTGTCTCACAGTCCCAGGGACCCGGGTTCCATTCCCGGTGACACAGTGGGTTAGCACTGCTGTCTCACAGTGCCAGGGACCCGGGTTCCATTCCCGGTGACACAGTGGGTTAGCACTGCTGTCTCACAGCGCCAGGGACCCGGGTTCCATTCCCGGTGACACAGTGGTTTAGCACCGCTGCCTCACAGCGCCAGGGACCCAGGTTCCATTCCCGGTGACACAGTGGGTTAGCACTGCTGTCTCACAGCGCCAGGGACCCGGGTTCCATTCCCGGTGACACAGTGGTTTAGCACTGCTGTCTCACAGTGCCAGGGACCCGGGTTCCATTCCCGGTGACACAGTGGGTTAGCACTGCGGCCTCACAGCGCCAGGGACCCAGGTTCCATTCCCGGTGACACAGTGGGTTAGCGCTGCTGTCTCACAGTGCCAGGGACCCGGTTTCCATTTCCGTGACACAGTGGTTTAGCACTGCTGTCTCACAGTGCCAGCGACCCGGGTTCCATTCCCGGTGACGCAGTGGGTTAGCAGTGCTGTCTCACAGTCCCAGGGACCCGGGTTCCATTCCCGGTGACACAGTGGGTTAGCACTGCTGTCTCACAGTCCCAGGGACCCGGGTTCCATTCCCGGTGACACAGTGGGTTAGCACTGCTGTCTCACAGTGCCAGGGACCCGGGTTCCATTCCCGGTGACACAGTGGATTAGCACTGCTGCCTCACAGTCCCAGGGACCCGGGTTCCATTCCCGGTGACACAGTGGGTTAGAACTGCTGTCTCACAGCGCCAGGGACCCTGGTTCCATTCCCGGTGACACGGTGGGTTAGCACTGCTGTCTCACAGTCCCAGGGACCCGGGTTCCATTCCCGCTGACAGAGTGGGTTAGCACTGCTGTCACACAGTGCCAGGGACCCGGGTTCCATTCCCAGTGACACAGTGTGTTAGCACTGCTGTCTCACAGTCCCAGGGACCTGGGTTCCATTCCCGGTGACACCGTGGGTTAGCACTGCTGTCTCACAGTCCCAGGGATCCGGGTTCCATTCCCAGTGACACAGAGGGTTAGCACTGCTGTCTCACAGCGCCAGGGTCCCGGGTTCCATTCCCGGTGACACAGTGGGTTCGCACTGCTGTCTCACATTCCCAGGGACCCGGGTTCCATTCCCAGTGACACTGTGGGTTAGCACTGCTGCCTCACAGCGCCAGGGACCCGGGTTCCATTCCTGGTGACACAGTGGGTTAGCACTGCTGTCTCACAGTCCCAGGGTCCCGGGTTCCATTCCCGGTGACACAGTGGGTTAGCGCTGCTGCCTCACAGTCCCAGGGACCCGGGTTCCATTCCCAGTGACACCGTGGGTTAGCGCTGCTGTCTCACAGTCCCAGGGACCCGGGTTCCATTCCCGGTGACAAAGTGGGTTAGCACTGCTGTCTCACAGTGTCAGGGACCCGGGTTCCATTCCCGGTGACACAGTGGGTTCGCACTGCTGTCTCACAGTGCCAGGGACCCGGGTTCCATTCCCGGTGACACAGTGGGTTAGCACTGCTGTCTTACAGTGCCAGGGACCCGGGTTTCATTCCCGGTGACACAGTGGGTTAGCACTGCTGCCTCACAGTGCCAGGGACACGGGTTCCATTCCCGGTGACACAGTGGGTTAGAACTGCTGTCTCACAGTGCCAGGGACCCGGGTTCCATTCCCGGTGACACAGTGGGTTAGCACTGATGCCTCACAGTCCCAGGGACCCGGGTTCCATTCCCGGTGACACAGTGGGTTAGCACTGCTGTCTCACAGTCCCAGGGACCCGGGTTCCATTCCCGGTGACACAATGGGTTAGCACTGCTGTCTCACAGCGCCAGGGACCCGGGTTCCATTCCCGGTGACACAGTGGGCTAGCACTGCTCCCTCACAGCGCCAGGGACCCGGGTTCCATTCCCGGTGAAACAGTGCGTTAGCACTGCTGTCTCACAGTCCCAAGGACCCGGGTTCCATTCCCAGTGACACAGTGGGTTAGCACTGCTGCCTCACAGCGCCAGGGATCCGGGTTCCATTCCCGGTGACACAGTGGGTTAGCACTGCTGTCTCACAGTCCCAGGGACCCGGGTTCCATTCCCAGTGACACAGTGGGTTAGCACTGCTGTCTCACAGCGCCAGGGACCCGGGTTCCATTTCCGGTGAATCAGTGGGTTAGCATTGCTGTCTCACAGCGCCAGGGACCCTGGTTCCATTCCCGGTGACACAGTGGGTTAGCACTGCTGTCTCACATTGCCAGGGACCCGGGTTCCATTCCCAGTGACACAGTGGGTTAGCACTGCTGTCTCACAGTCCCAGGGACCCGGTTTCCATACCCAGTGACACAGTGGGTTAGAACTGCTGTCTCACAGTGCCAGGGACCCGGGTTCCATTCCCGGTGACACAGTGGGTTAGAACTGCTGTCTCACAGTGCCAGGGACACGGGTTCCATTCCCGGTGACACAGTGGGTTAGAACTGCTGTCTCACAGTGCCAGGGACCCGGGTTCCATTCCCGGTGACACAGTGGGTTAGCACTGATGCCTCACAGTCCCAGGGACCCGGGTTCCATTCCCGGTGACACAGTGGGTTAGCACTGCTGTCTCACAGTGCCAGGGACCCGGGTTCCATTCCCGGTGACACAGTGGGTTAGCACTGCTGTCTCACAGCGCCAGGGACCCGGGTTCCATTCCCGGTGACACAGTGGGCTAGCACTGCTGCCTCACAGCGCCAGGGACCCGGGTTCCATTCCCGGTGACACAGTGGGTTAGCACTGCTGTCTCACAGTGCCAGGGACCCGGGTTCCATTCCCGGTGACACAGTGGGTTAGCGCTGCTGTCTCACAGTCCCAGGGACCCGGGTTCCATTCCCGATGGCACAGTGGGTTAGCACTGCTGTCTCACAGTCCCAGGGACCCGGGCTCCATTCCCAGTGACACAGTGGGTTACCACTACTGTCTCACAGTCCCAGGGACCCTTGTTCCATTCCCGATGACACAGTGGGTTAGCACTGCTGTCTCACAGTGCCAGGGACCCGGGTTCCATTCCCGGTGACACAGTGGGTTAGCACTGCTGTCTCACAGTCCCAGGGACCCGGGTTCCATTCCCAGTGACACAGGTGGGTTAGCACTGCTGCCTCACAGTCCCAGGGACCCAGGTTCCATTCCCAGTGACACATTGGGTTAGCACTGCTGTCTCACAGTGCCAGGGACCCAGGTTCCATTCCCGATGACACAGTGGGTTAGCACTGCTGTCTCACAGTGCCAAGGACCCGGGTTCCATTCCCGGTGACACACTGGATTAGCACTGCTGTCTCACAGTGCCAGGGACCCGGGTTCCATTCCCGGTGACACAGTGGGTTAGCACTGCTGTCTCACGGTCCCAGGGACCCGGGTTCCATTCCCGGTGACACAGTGGGTTAGCACTGCTGTCTCACAGTGCCAGGGACCCGGGTTCCATTCCCGGTGACACAGTGGGTTAGCACTGCTGTCTCCAGGTCCCAGGGACCCGGGTTCCATTCCCGGTGACACAGTGGGTTAGCACTGATGTCTCACAGTCCCAGGGACCCGGGTTACATTCCCGGTGACACAGTGGGTTAGCACTGCTGTCTCACAGTCCCAGGGACCCGGGTTCCATTCCCGGTGACACAGTTGGTTAGCACTGCTGTCTCACAGTCCCAAGGACCCGGGTTCCATTCCCAGTGACACAGTGGGTTAGCACTGCTGCCTCACAGCGCCAGGGATCCGGGTTCCATTCCCGGTGACACAGTGGGTTAGCACTGCTGTCTCACAGTCCCAGGGACCCGGGTTCCATTCCCAGTGACACAGAGGGTTAGCACTGCTGTCTCACAGCGCCAGGGACCCGGGTTCCATTCCCGGTGAATCAGTGGGTTAGCATTGCTGTCTCACAGCGCCAGGGACCCGGGTTCCATTCCTGGTGACACAGTGGGTTAGCACTGCTGTCTCACAGTCCCAGGGACCCGGGTCCAATCCCGGTGACACAGTGGGTTAGCACTGCTGTCTCACAGTCCCAGGGACCCGGGTACCATTCCCGGTGACAGTGTGGGTTAGCACTGCTGTCTCACAGTCCCAGGGTCCCGGGTTCCATTCCCGGTGACACAGTGGGTTAGCGATGCTGCCTCACAGTCCCAGGGACTCGGGTTCCATTCCCAGTGACACCGTGGGTTAGCGCTGCTGTCTCACAGTCCCAGGGACCCGGGTTCCATTCCCGGTGACAAAGTGGGTTAGCACTGCTGTCTCACAGTGTCAGGGACCCGGGTTCCATTCCCGGTGACACAGTGGGTTCGCACTGCTGTCTCACAGTGCCAGGGACCCGGGTTCCATTCCCGGTGACACAGTGGGTTAGCACTGCTGTCTTACAGTGCCAGGGACCCGGGTTTCATTCCCGGTGACACAGTGGGTTAGCACTGCTGCCTCACAGCGCCAGGGACCCGGGTTCCATTCCCGGTGACACAGTGGGTTAGCACTGCTGTCTCACAGTGCCAGGGACCCGGGTTCCATTCCCGGTGACACAGTGGGTTAGCACTGCTGTCTTACAGTCCCAGGGTCCAGGTTCCATTCCCGGTGACACAGTGGGTTAGCACTGCTGCCTCACAGCGCCAGGGACCCGGGTTCCATTCCCGGTGACACAGTGGGTTAGCACTGCTGTCTCACAGTGCCAGGGGCCCGGGTTCCATTCCCGGTGACACAGTGGGTTAGCACTGCTGTCTCACTGCGCCAGGGACCCGGGTTCCATTCCCAGTGACACAGTGGGTTAGCACTGCTGTCTCACAGTGCCAGGGACCCGGTTTCCATTCCCATTGACACAGTGGGTTAGAACTGCTGTCTCACAGTGCCAGGGACCCGGGTTCCATTCCCGGTGACACAGTGGGTTAGCACTGCTGTCTCACAGTGCCAGGGACCCGGATTCCATTCCCGGTGACACAGTGGGTTAGAACTGATGTCTCACAGTGCCAGGGACCCGGGTTCCATTCCCGGTGACACAGTGGGTTAGAACTGCTGTCTCACAGTGCCAGGGACCCGGGTTCCATTCCCGGTGACACAGTGGGTTAGCACTGCTGTCTCACAGTCCCAGGGACCCGGGTTCCATTCCCGGTGACACAGTGGGTTAGCACTGCTGTCTCACAGTGCCAGGGACCCGGGTTCCATTCCCGGTGACACAGTGGGTTAGCACTGCTGTCTCACAGCGCCAGGGACCCGGGTTCCATTCCCGGTGACACAGTGGTTTAGCACCGCTGCCTCACAGCGCCAGGGACCCAGGTTCCATTCCCGGTGACACAGTGGGTTAGCACTGCTGTCTCACAGCGCCAGGGACCCGGGTTCCATTCCCGGTGACACTGTGGTTTAGCACTGCTGTCTCACAGTGCCAGGGACCCGGGTTCCATTCCCGGTGACACAGTGGGTTAGCACTGCGGCCTCACAGCGCCAGAGACCCAGGTTCCATTCCCGGTGACACAGTGGGTTAGCGCTGCTGTCTCACAGTGCCAGGGACCCGGTTTCCATTCCCGTGACACAGTGGTTTAGCACTGCAGTCTCACAGTGCCAGCGACCCGGGTTCCATTCCCGGTGACGCAGTGGGTTAGCAGTGCTGTCTCACAGTCCCAGGGACCCGGGTTCCATTCCCGGTGACACAGTGGGTTAGCACTGCTGTCTCGCAGTCCCAGGGACCCGGGTTCCATTCCCGGTGACACAGTGGGTTAGCACTGCTGTCTCACAGTGCCAGGGACCCGGGTTCCATTCCCGGTGACACAGTGGATTAGCACTGCTGCCTCACAGTCCCAGGGACCCGGGTTCCATTCCCGGTGACACAGTGGGTTAGAACTGCTGTCTCACAGCGCCAGGGACCCTGGTTCCATTCCCGGTGACACGGTGGGTTAGCACTGCTGTCTCACAGTCCCAGGGACCCGGGTTCCATTCCCGCTGACAGAGTGGGTTAGCACTGCTGTCACACAGTGCCAGGGACCCGGGTTCCATTCCCAGTGACACAGTGTGTTAGCACTGCTGTCTCACAGTCCCAGGGACCTGGGTTCCATTCCCGGTGACACCGTGGGTTAGCACTGCTGTCTCACAGTCCCAGGGATCCGGGTTCCATTCCCAGTGACACAGAGGGTTAGCACTGCTGTCTCACAGCGCCAGGGTCCCGGGTTCCATTCCCGGTGACACAGTGGGTTCGCACTGCTGTCTCACATTCCCAGGGACCCGGGTTCCATTCCCAGTGACACTGTGGGTTAGCACTGCTGCCTCACAGCGCCAGGGACCCGGGTTCCATTCCTGGTGACACAGTGGGTTAGCACTGCTGTCTCACAGTCCCAGGGACCCGGATCCAATCCCGGTGACATAGTGGGTTAGCACTGCTGTCTCACAGTCCCAGGGACCCGGGTACCATTCCCGGTGACAGTGTGGGTTAGCACTGCTGTCTCACAGTCCCAGGGTCCCGGGTTCCATTCCCGGTGACACAGTGGGTTAGCGCTGCTGCCTCATAGTCCCAGGGACCCGGGTTCCATTCCCAGTGACACCGTGGGTTAGAGCTGCTGCCTCACAGTCCCAGGGACCCGGGTTCCATTCCCGGTGACAAAGTGGGTTTACACTGCTGTCTCACAGTGTCAGGGACCCGGGTTCCATTCCCGGTGACACAGTGGGTTAGCACTTCTGTCTCACAGTGCCAGGGACCCGGGTTCCATTCCCGGTGACACAGTGGGTTAGCACTGCTGTCTCACAGTGCCAGGGACCCGGGTTCCATTCCCGGTGACACAGTGGGTTAGCACTGCTGTCTCACAGTGCCAGGGACACGAGTTCCATTCCCGGTGACACAGTGGGTTAGCACTGCTGTCTCACAGTGCCAGGGACCCGGGTTCCATTCACGGTGACACAGTGGGTTAGCACTGCTGTCTTACAGTCCCAGGGTCCAGGTTCCATTCCCGGTGACACAGTGGGTTAGCACTGCTGCCTCACAGCGCCAGGGACCCGGGTTCCATTCCCGGTGACACAATGGGTTAGCACTGCTGTCTCACAGTCCCAGGGACCCAGGTTCCATTCCCAGTGACACAGTGGGTTAGAACTGCTGTCTCACAATGCCAGGGACCCGGGTTCCATTCCCGGTGACACAGTGGGTTAGCACTGCTGTCTCACAGTGCCAGTGGCCCGGGTTCCATTCCCGGTGACACCGTGGGTTAGCACTGCTGTCTCACATTGCCAGGGACCCGGGTTCCATTCCCAGTGACACAGTGGGTTAGCACTGCTGTCTCACAGTCCCAGGGACCCGGTTTCCATTCCCAGTGACACAGTGAGTTAGAACTGCTGTCTCACAGTGCCAGGGACCCGGGTTCCATTCCCGGTGACACAGTGGGTTAGCACTGCTGTCTCACAGTGCCAGGGACCCGGATTCCATTCCCGGTGACAAAATGGGTTAGAACTGCTGTCTCACAGTGCCAGGGACCCGGGTTCCATTCCCGGTGACACAGTGGGTTAGCACTGATGCCTCACAGTCCCAGGGACCCGGGTTCCATTCCCAGTGACACCGTGGGTTAGCGCTGCTGCCTCACAGTCCCAGGGACCCGGGTTCCATTCCCGGTGACACAGTGGGTTAGCACTGCTGTCTCACAGTGTCAGGGACCCGGGTTCCATTCCCGGTGACACAGTGGGTTAGCACTGCTGTCTCACAGTGTCAGGGACCCGGGTTCCATTCCCGGTGACACAGTGGGTTAGCACTGCTGTCTCACAGTGCCAGGGACCCGGGTTTCATTCCCGGTGACACAGTGGGTTAGCACTGCTGTCTCAAAGTGCCAGGGACCCGGGTTCCATTCCCGGTGACACAGTGGGTTAGCACTGCTGTCTCACATTCCCAGGGACCCGGGTTCCATTCCCGGTGACACAGTGGGTTAGCACTGCTGTCTTACAGTCCCAGGGTCCAGGTTCCATTCCCGGTGACACAGTGGGTTAGCACTGTTGCCTCACAGCGCCAGGGACCCGGGTTCCATTCCCGGTGACACAGTGGGTTAGCACTGCTGTCTCACAGTCCCAGGGACCCGGGTTCCATTCCCAGTGACACAGTGGGTTAGCACTGCTGTCTCACAGTGCCAGGGACCCGGGTTCCATTCCCGGTGACACAGTGGGTTAGCACTGCTGTCTCACATTGCCAGGGACCCGGGTTCCATTCCCAGTGACACAGTGGGTTAGCACTGCTGTCTCACAGTCCCAGGGACCCGGTTTCCATTCCCAGTGACACAGTGGGTTAGAACTGCTGTCTCACAGTGCCAGGGACCCGGATTCCATTCCCGGTGACACAGTGGGTTAGAACTGATGTCTCACAGTGCCAGGGTCCCGGGTTCCATTCCCGGTGTCACAGTGGGTTAGAACTGCTGTCTCACAGTGCCAGGGACCCGGGTTCCATTCCCAGTGACACAGTGGGTTAGCACTGCTGTCTCACAGTGCCAGGGACCCGGGTTCCATTCCCGGTGACACAGTGGGTTAGCACTGCTGTCTCACATTGCCAGGGACCCGGGTTCCATTCCCAGTGACACAGTGGGTTAGCACTGCTGTCTCACAGTCCCAGGGACCCGGTTTCCATTCCCAGTGACACAGTGGGTTAGAACTGCTGTCTCACAGTGCCAGGGACCCGGATTCCATTCCCGGTGACACAGTGGGTTAGAACTGATGTCTCACAGTGCCAGGGTCCCGGGTTCCATTCCCGGTGACACAGTGGGTTAGAACTGCTGTCTCACAGTGCCAGGGACCCGGGTTCCATTCCCGGTGACACAGTGGGTTAGCACTGCTGTCTCACAGTGCCAGGGACCCGGGTTCCATTCCCGGTGACACAGTGGGTTAGCACTGCTGTCTCACAGCGCCAGGGACCCGGGTTCCATTCCCGGTGACACAGTGGTTTAGCACTGCTGCCTCACAGCGCCAGGGACCCGGGTTCCATTCGCGGTGACACAGTGGGTTAGCACTGCTGTCTCACAGTGCCAGGGACCCGGGTTCCATTCCCAGTGACACAGTGGGTTAGCACTGCTGCCTCACAGTCCCAGGGACCCAGGTTCCATTCCCAGTGACACATTGGGTTAGCACTGCTGTCTCACAGTGCCAGGGATCCAGGTTCCATTCCCGATGACACAGTGGGTTAGCACTGCTGTCTCACAGTGCCAGGGACCCGAGTTCCATTCCCGGTGACACAGTGGGTTAGCACTGCGGCCTCACAGCGCCAGGGACCCGGGTTCCATTCCCGGTGACACAGTGGGTTAGCGCTGCTGTCTCACAGTGCCAGGGACCCGGGTTCCATTCCCGGTGACACATTGGGTTAGCACTGCTGTCTCACAGTGCCAGCGACCCGGGTTCCATTCCCGGTGACACAGTGGGTTAGCAGTGCTGTCTCACAGTCCCAGGGACCCGGGTTCCATTCCCGGTGACACAGTGGGTTAGCACTGCCATCTCACAGTCCCAGGGACCCGGGTTCCATTCCCGGTGACACAGTGGGTTAGCACTGCTGTCTCACAGTGCCAGGGACCCGGGTTCCATTCCCGGTGACACAGTGGATTAGCACTGCTGCCTCACAGTCCCAGGGACCCGGGTTCCATTCCCGGTGACACAGTGGGTTAGCACTGCTGTCTCACAGCGCCAGGGACCCGGGTTCCATTCCCGGTGACACGGTGGGTTAGCACTGCTGTCTCACAGTCCCAGGGACCCGGGTTCCATTCCCGGTGACACAGTGGGTTAGCACTGCAGTCTCACAGTGCCAGGGACCCAGGTTCCATTCCCGATGACACAGTGGGTTAGCACTGCTGTCTCACAGTGCCAGGGACCCGGGTTCCATTCCCGGTGACACAGTGGGTTAGCACTGCTGCCTCACAGCGCCAGGGACGAGGTTCCATTCCCGGTGACACAGTGGGTTAGCGCTGCTGTCTCACAGTGCCAGGGACCCGGGTTCCATTCCCGGTGACACAGTGGGTTAGCACTGCTGTCTCACAGTGCCAGCGACCCGGGTTCCATTCCCGGTGACACAGTGGGTTAGCACTGCTGTCTCACAGTCCCAGGGACCCGGGTTCCATTCCCGGTGACACAGTGGGTTAGCACTGCTGTCTCACAGTCCCAGGGACCCGGGTTCCATTCCCGGTGACACAGTGGGTTAGCACTGCTGTCTCACAGTGCCAGGGACCCGGGTTCCATTCCCGGTGACACAGTGGGTTAGCACTGCTGCCTCACAGTCCCAGGGACCCGGGTTCCATTCCCGGTGACACAGTGGGTTAGCACTGCTGTCTCACAGCGCCAGGGACCCGGGTTCCATTCCCGGTGACACGGTGGGTTAGCACTGCTGTCTCACAGTCCCAGGGATCCGGGTTCCATTCCCATTGACACAGTGGGTTAGCACTGCTATCTCACAGCGCCAGGGACCCGGGTTCCATTCCCGGTGACACAGTGGGTTAGCACTGCTGTCTCACAGTGCCAGGGACCCGGGTTCCATTCCCGGTGACAGAGTGGGTTAGCACTGCTGTCACACAGTGCCAGGGACCCGGGTTCCATTCCCAGTGACACAGTGTGTTAGCACTGCTGTCTCACAGTCCCAGGGACCTGGGTTCCATTCCCGGTGACGCCGTGGGTTAGCACTGCTGTCTCACAGTCCCAGGGATCCGGGTTCCATTCCCAGTGACACAGTGGGTTAGCACTGCTGTCTCACAGCGCCAGGGTCCCGGGTTCCATTCCCGGTGACACAGTGGGTTAGCACTGCTGTCTCACATTCCCAGGGACCCGGGTTCCATTCCCAGTGACACAGTGGGTTAGCACTGCTGCCTCACAGCGCCAGGGACCCGGGTTCCATTCCTGGTGACACAGTGGGTTAGCACTGCTGTCTCACAGTCCCAGGGACCCGGGTCCAATCCCGGTGACACAGTGGGTTAGCACTGCTGTCTCACAGTCCCAGGGACCCGGGTACCATTCCCGGTGACAGTGTGGGTTAGCACTGCTGTCTCACAGTCCCAGGGTCCCGGGTTCCATTCCCGGTGACACAGTGGGTTAGCGCTGCTGCCTCACAGTCCCAGGAACCCGGGTTCCATTCCCAGTGACACCGTGGGTTAGCGCTGCTGCCTCACAGTCCCAGGCACCCGGGTTCCATTCCCGGTGACAAAGTGGGTTAGCACTGCTGTCTCACAGTGTCAGGGACCCGGGTTCCATTCCCGGTGACACAGTGGGTTAGCACTGCCGTCTCACAGTGCCAGGGACCCGGGTTCCATTCCCGGTGACACAGTGGGTTAGCACTGCTGTCTCACAGTCCCAGGGACGCGGGTTCCATTCCCGGTGACACAGTGGGTTAGCACTGCTGTCTTACAGTCCCAGGGTCCAGGTTCCATTCCCGGTGACACAGTGGGTTAGCACTGCTGCCTCACAGCGCCAGGGACCCGGGTTCCATTCCCGGTGACACAGTGGGTTAGCACTGCTGTCTCACAGTCCCAGGGACCCGGGTGACATTCCCAGAGACACAGTGGGTTAGAACTGCTGTCTCACAATGCCAGGGACCCGGGTTCCATTCCCGGTGACACAGTGGGTTAGCACTGCTGTCTCACAGTGCCAGGGGCCCGGGTTCCATTCCCGGTGACACAGTGGGTTAGCACTGCTGTCTCACATTGCCAGAGACACGGGTTCCATTCCCAGTGACACAGTGGGTTAGCACTGCTGTCTCACAGTCCCAGGGACCCGGTTTCCATTCCCAGTTACACAGTGGGTTAGAACTGCTGTCTCACAGTGCCAGGGACCCGGGTTCCATTCCCGGTGACACAGTGGGTTAGTACTGCTGTCTCACAGTGCCAGGGACCCGGATTCCATTCCCGGTGACACAGTGGGATAGAACTGCTGTCTCAAAGTGCCAGGGACCCGGGTTCCATTCCCGGTGACACAGTGGGTTAGAACTGCTGTCTCAGAGTGCCAGGGACCCGGGTTCCATTCCCGGTGACACAGTGGGTTAGCACTGCTGTCTCACAGTGCCAGCGACCCGGGTTCCATTCCCGGTGACACAGTGGGTTAGCACTGCTGCCTCACAGCGCCAGGGACCCGGATTCCATTCCCGGTGACACAGTGGGTTAGCACTGCTGTCTCACAGTGCCAGCGACCCGGGTTCCATTCCCGGTGACACAGTGGGTTAGCACTGCTGTCTCACAGTCCCAGGGACCCGGGTTCCATTCCCGGTGACACAGTGGGTTAGCACTGCTGTCTCACAGTCCCAGGGACCCGGGTTCCATTCCCGGTGACACAGTGGGTTAGCACTGCTGTCTCACAGTCCCAGGGACCCGGGTTCCATTCCCGGTGACACAGTGGGTTAGCACTGCTGCCTCACAGTCCCAGGGACCCGGGTTCCATTCCCGATGACACAGTGGGTTAGCACTGCTGTCTCACAGCGCCAGGGACCCGGGTTCCATTCCCGGTGTCACGGTGGGTTAGCACTGCTGTCTCACAGCGCCAGGGTCCCGGGTTCCATTCCCGGTGACACAGTGGGTTAGCACTGCTGTCTCACAGCTCCAGGGACCCGGGTTCCATTCCCGGTGACACCGTGGGTTAGCACTGCTGTCTCACAGTCCCAGCGATCCGGGTTCCATTCCCAGTGACACAGTGGGTTAGCACTGCTGTCTCACAGCGCCAGGGTCCCGGGTTCCATTCCCGGTGACACAGTGGGTTAGCACTGCTGTCTCACATTCCCAGGGACCCGGGTTCCATTCCCAGTGACACAGTGGGTTAGCACTGCTGCCTCACAGCGCCAGGGACCCGGGTTCCATTCCCGGTGACACAGTGGGTTAGCACTGCCGTCTCACAGTGCCAGGGACCCGGGTTCCATTCCCGGTGACACAGTGGGTTAGCACTGCTGTCTCACAGTCCCAGGGACCCGGGTTCCATTGCCGGTGACACAGTGGGTTAGCACTGCTGTCTTACAGCCCCAGGGTCCAGGTTCCATTCCCGGTGACACAGTGGGTTAGCACTGCTGCCTCACAGCGCCAGGGACCCGGGTTCCATTCCCGGTGACACAGTGGGTTAGCACTGCTGTCTCACAGTCCCAGGGACCCGGGTTCCATTCCCAGTGACACAGTGGGTTAGAACTGCTGTCTCACAGTGCCAGGGACCCGGGTTCCATTCCCGGTGACACAGTGGGTTAGCACTGCTCTCTCACAGTGCCAGGGGCCCGGGTTCCATTCCCGGTGACACAGTGGGTTAGCACTGCTGTCTCACATTGCCAGGGACCCGAATTCCATTCCCAGTGACACAGTGGGTTAGCACTGCTGTCTCACAGCCCCAGGGACCCGGTTTCCATTCCCAGTGACACAGTGGGTTAGAACTGCTGTCTCACAGTGCCAGGGACCCGGGTTCCATTCCCGGTGACACAGTGGGTTAGAACTGCTGTCTCACAGTGCCAGGGACACGGGTTCCATTCCCGGTGACACAGTGGGTTAGAACTGCTGTCTCACAGTGCCAGGGACCCGGGTTCCATTCCCGGTGACACAGTGGGTTAGCACTGATGCCTCACAGTCCCAGGGACCCGGGTTCCATTCCCGGTGACACAGTGGGTTAGCACTGCTGTCTCACAGTCCCAGGGACCCGGGTTCCATTCCCGGTGACACAGTGGGTTAGCACTGCTGTCTCACAGCGCCAGGGACCCGGGTTCCATTCCCGGTGACACAGTGGGCTAGCACTGCTCCCTCACAGCGCCAGGGACCCGGGTTCCATTCCCGGTGAAACAGTGCGTTAGCACTGCTGTCTCACAGTGCCAGGGACCCGGGTTCCATTCCCGGTGACACAGTGGGTTAGCACTGCTGTCTCACAGCACCAGGGACCCGGGTTCCATTCCCGGTGACACAGTGGGCTAGCACTGCTCCCTCACAGCGCCAGGGACCCGGGTTCCATTCCCGGTGAAACAGTGCGTTAGCACTGCTGTCTCACAGTGCCAGGGACCCGGGTTCCATTCCCGGCGACACAGTGGGTTAGCGCTGCTGTCTCACAGTCCCAGGGACCCGGGTTCCATTCCCGGTGGCACAGTGGGTTAGCACTGCTGTCTCACAGTCCCAGGGACCCGGGCTCCATTCCCAGTGACACAGTGGGTTAGCACTACTGTCTCACAGTCCCAGGGACCCGGGTTCCATTCCCGGTGACACAGTGGGTTAGCACTGCTGTCTCACAGTGCCAGGGACCCGGGTTCCATTCCCGGTGACACAGTGGGTTAGCACTGCTGTCTCACAGTCCCAGGGTCACGGGTTCCATTCCCGGTGACACAGTGGGTTAGCACTGCTGTCTCACTTTCCCAGGGACCCGGGTTCCATTCCCAGTGACACAGGTGGGTTAGCACTGCTGCCTCACAGTCCCAGGGACCCAGGTTCCATTCCCAGTGACACATTGGGTTAGCACTGCTGTCTCACAGTGCCAGGGACCCAGGTTCCATTCCCGATGACACAGTGGGTTAGCACTGCTGTCTCACATTGCCAAGGACCCGGGTTCCATTCCCGGTGACACACTGGATTAGCACTGCTGTCTCACAGTGCCAGGGACCCGGGTTCCATTCCCGGTGACACAGTGGGTTAGCACTGCTGTCTCACGGTCCCAGGGACCCGGGTTCCATTCCCGGTGACACAGTGGGTTAGCACTGCTGTCTCACAGTGCCAGGGACCCGGGTTCCATTCCCGGTGACACAGTGGGTTAGCACTGCTGTCTCCAGGTCCCAGGGACCCGGGTTCCATTCCCGGTGACACAGTGGGTTAGCACTGATGTCTCACAGTCCCAGGGACCCGGGTTACATTCCCGGTGACACAGTGGGTTAGCACTGCTGTCTCACAGTCCCAGGGACCCGGGTTCCATTCCCGGTGACACAGTTGGTTAGCACTGCTGTCTCACAGTCCCAAGGACCCGGGTTCCATTCCCAGTGACACAGTGGGTTAGCACTGCTGCCTCACAGCGCCAGGGATCCGGGTTCCATTCCCGGTGACACAGTGGGTTAGCACTGCTGTCTCACAGTCCCAGGGACCCGGGTTCCATTCCCAGTGACACAGAGGGTTAGCACTGCTGTCTCACAGCGCCAGGGACCCGGGTTCCATTCCCGGTGAATCAGTGGGTTAGCATTGCTGTCTCACAGCGCCAGGGACCCGGGTTCCATTCCTGGTGACACAGTGGGTTAGCACTGCTGTCTCACAGTCCCAGGGACCCGGGTCCAATCCCGGTGACACAGTGGGTTAGCACTGCTGTCTCACAGTCCCAGGGACCCGGGTACCATTCCCGGTGACAGTGTGGGTTAGCACTGCTGTCTCACAGTCCCAGGGTCCCGGGTTCCATTCCCGGTGACACAGTGGGTTAGCGCTGCTGCCTCACAGTCCCAGGGACCCGGGTTCCATTCCCAGTGACACCGTGGGTTAGCGCTGCTGTCTCACAGTCCCAGGGACCCGGGTTCCATTCCCGGTGACAAAGTGGGTTAGCACTGCTGTCTCACAGTGTCAGGGACCCGGGTTCCATTCCCGGTGACACAGTGGGTTCGCACTGCTGTCTCACAGTGCCAGGGACCCGGGTTCCATTCCCGGTGACACAGTGGGTTAGCACTGCTGTCTTACAGTGCCAGGGACCCGGGTTTCATTCCCGGTGACACAGTGGGTTAGCACTGCTGCCTCACAGCGCCAGGGACCCGGGTTCCATTCCCGGTGACACAGTGGGTTAGCACTGCTGTCTCACAGTGCCAGGGACCCGGGTTCCATTCCCGGTGACACAGTGGGTTAGCACTGCTGTCTTACAGTCCCAGGGTCCAGGTTCCATTCCCGGTGACACAGTGGGTTAGCACTGCTGCCTCACAGCGCCAGGGACCCGGGTTCCATTCCCGGTGACACAGTGGGTTAGCACTGCTGTCTCACAGTCCCAGGGACCCGGGTTCCATTCCCAGTGACACCGTGGGTTAGAACTGCTGTCTCACAGTGCCAGGGACCCGGGTTCCATTCCCGGTGACACAGTGGGTTAGCACTGCTGTCTCACAGTGCCAGGGACCGGGTTCCATTCCCGGTGACACAGTGGGTTAGCACTGCTGTCTCACTGCGCCAGGGACCCGGGTTCCATTCCCAGTGACACAGTGGGTTAGCACTGCTGTCTCACAGTGCCAGGGACCCGGTTTCCATTCCCATTGACACAGTGGGTTAGAACTGCTGTCTCACAGTGCCAGGGACCCGGGTTCCATTCCCGGTGACACAGTGGGTTAGCACTGCTGTCTCACAGTGCCAGGGACCCGGATTCCATTCCCGGTGACACAGTGGGTTAGAACTGATGTCTCACAGTGCCAGGGACCCGGGTTCCATTCCCGGTGACACAGTGGGTTAGAACTGCTGTCTCACAGTGCCAGGGACCCGGGTTCCATTCCCGGTGACACAGTGGGTTAGCACTGCTGTCTCACAGTCCCAGGGACCCGGGTTCCATTCCCGGTGACACAGTGGGTTAGCACTGCTGTCTCACAGTGCCAGGGACCCGGGTTCCATTCCCGGTGACACAGTGGGTTAGCACTGCTGTCTCACAGCGCCAGGGACCCGGGTTCCATTCCCGGTGACACAGTGGTTTAGCACCGCTGCCTCACAGCGCCAGGGACCCAGGTTCCATTCCCGGTGACACAGTGGGTTAGCACTGCTGTCTCACAGCGCCAGGGACCCGGGTTCCATTCCCGGTGACACTGTGGTTTAGCACTGCTGTCTCACAGTGCCAGGGACCCGGGTTCCATTCCCGGTGACACAGTGGGTTAGCACTGCGGCCTCACAGCGCCAGGGACCCAGGTTCCATTCCCGGTGACACAGTGGGTTAGCGCTGCTGTCTCACAGTGCCAGGGACCCGGTTTCCATTCCCGTGACACAGTGGTTTAGCACTGCTGTCTCACAGTGCCAGCGACCCGGGTTCCATTCCCGGTGACGCAGTGGGTTAGCAGTGCTGTCTCACAGTCCCAGGGACCCGGGTTCCATTCCCGGTGACACAGTGGGTTAGCACTGCTGTCTCGCAGTCCCAGGGACCCGGGTTCCATTCCCGGTGACACAGTGGGTTAGCACTGCTGTCTCACAGTGCCAGGGACCCGGGTTCCATTCCCGGTGACACAGTGGATTAGCACTGCTGCCTCACAGTCCCAGGGACCCGGGTTCCATTCCCGGTGACACAGTGGGTTAGAACTGCTGTCTCACAGCGCCAGGGACCCTGGTTCCATTCCCGGTGACACGGTGGGTTAGCACTGCTGTCTCACAGTCCCAGGGACCCGGGTTCCATTCCCGCTGACAGAGTGGGTTAGCACTGCTGTCACACAGTGCCAGGGACCCGGGTTCCATTCCCAGTGACACAGTGTGTTAGCACTGCTGTCTCACAGTCCCAGGGACCTGGGTTCCATTCCCGGTGACACCGTGGGTTAGCACTGCTGTCTCACAGTCCCAGGGATCCGGGTTCCATTCCCAGTGACACAGAGGGTTAGCACTGCTGTCTCACAGCGCCAGGGTCCCGGGTTCCATTCCCGGTGACACAGTGGGTTCGCACTGCTGTCTCACATTCCCAGGGACCCGGGTTCCATTCCCAGTGACACTGTGGGTTAGCACTGCTGCCTCACAGCGCCAGGGACCCGGGTTCCATTCCTGGTGACACAGTGGGTTAGCACTGCTGTCTCACAGTCCCAGGGACCCGGATCCAATCCCGGTGACATAGTGGGTTAGCACTGCTGTCTCACAGTCCCAGGGACCCGGGTACCATTCCCGGTGACAGTGTGGGTTAGCACTGCTGTCTCACAGTCCCAGGGTCCCGGGTTCCATTCCCGGTGACACAGTGGGTTAGCGCTGCTGCCTCATAGTCCCAGGGACCCGGGTTCCATTCCCAGTGACACCGTGGGTTAGAGCTGCTGCCTCACAGTCCCAGGGACCCGGGTTCCATTCCCGGTGACAAAGTGGGTTTACACTGCTGTCTCACAGTGTCAGGGACCCGGGTTCCATTCCCGGTGACACAGTGGGTTAGCACTTCTGTCTCACAGTGCCAGGGACCCGGGTTCCATTCCCGGTGACACAGTGGGTTAGCACTGCTGTCTCACAGTGCCAGGGACCCGGGTTCCATTCCCGGTGACACAGTGGGTTAGCACTGCTGTCTCACAGTGCCAGGGACACGAGTTCCATTCCCGGTGACACAGTGGGTTAGCACTGCTGTCTCACAGTGCCAGGGACCCGGGTTCCATTCACGGTGACACAGTGGGTTAGCACTGCTGTCTTACAGTCCCAGGGTCCAGGTTCCATTCCCGGTGACACAGTGGGTTAGCACTGCTGCCTCACAGCGCCAGGGACCCGGGTTCCATTCCCGGTGACACAATGGGTTAGCACTGCTGTCTCACAGTCCCAGGGACCCAGGTTCCATTCCCAGTGACACAGTGGGTTAGAACTGCTGTCTCACAATGCCAGGGACCCGGGTTCCATTCCCGGTGACACAGTGGGTTAGCACTGCTGTCTCACAGTGCCAGTGGCCCGGGTTCCATTCCCGGTGACACAGTGGGTTAGCACTGCTGTCTCACATTGCCAGGGACCCGGGTTCCATTCCCAGTGACACAGTGGGTTAGCACTGCTGTCTCACAGTCCCAGGGACCCGGTTTCCATTCCCAGTGACACAGTGAGTTAGAACTGCTGTCTCACAGTGCCAGGGACCCGGGTTCCATTCCCGGTGACACAGTGGGTTAGCACTGCTGTCTCACAGTGCCAGGGACCCGGATTCCATTCCCGGTGACAAAATGGGTTAGAACTGCTGTCTCACAGTGCCAGGGACCCGGGTTCCATTCCCGGTGACACAGTGGGTTAGCACTGATGCCTCACAGTCCCAGGGACCCGGGTTCCATTCCCAGTGACACCGTGGGTTAGCGCTGCTGCCTCACAGTCCCAGGGACCCGGGTTCCATTCCCGGTGACACAGTGGGTTAGCACTGCTGTCTCACAGTGTCAGGGACCCGGGTTCCATTCCCGGTGACACAGTGGGTTAGCACTGCTGTCTCACAGTGTCAGGGACCCGGGTTCCATTCCCGGTGACACAGTGGGTTAGCACTGCTGTCTCACAGTGCCAGGGACCCGGGTTTCATTCCCGGTGACACAGTGGGTTAGCACTGCTGTCTCAAAGTGCCAGGGACCCGGGTTCCATTCCCGGTGACACAGTGGGTTAGCACTGCTGTCTCACATTCCCAGGGACCCGGGTTCCATTCCCGGTGACACAGTGGGTTAGCACTGCTGTCTTACAGTCCCAGGGTCCAGGTTCCATTCCCGGTGACACAGTGGGTTAGCACTGCTGCCTCACAGCGCCAGGGACCCGGGTTCCATTCCCGGTGACACAGTGGGTTAGCACTGCTGTCTCACAGTCCCAGGGACCCGGGTTCCATTCCCAGTGACACAGTGGGTTAGAACTGCTGTCTCACAGTGCCAGGGACCCGGGTTCCATTCCCGGTGACACAGTGGGTTAGCACTGCTGTCTCACAGTGCCAGGGGCCCGGGTTCCATTCCCGGTGACACAGTGGGTTAGCACTGCTGTCTCACATTGCCAGGGACCCGGGTTCCATTCCCAGTGACACAGTGGGTTAGCACTGCTGTCTCACAGTCCCAGGGACCCGGTTTCCATTCCCAGTGACACAGTGGGTTAGAACTGCTGTCTCACAGTGCCAGGGACCCGGATTCCATTCCCGGTGACACAGTGGGTTAGAACTGATGTCTCACAGTGCCAGGGTCCCGGGTTCCATTCCCGGTGACACAGTGGGTTAGAACTGCTGTCTCACAGTGCCAGGGACCCGGGTTCCATTCCCGGTGACACAGTGGGTTAGCACTGATGCCTCACAGTCCCAGGGACCCGGGTTCCATTCCCGGTGACACAGTGGGTTAGCACTGCTGTCTCACAGTGCCAGGGACCCGGGTTCCATTCCCGGTGACACAGTGGGTTAGCACTGCTGTCTCACAGCGCCAGGGACCCGGGTTCCATTCCCGGTGACACAGTGGTTTAGCACTGCTGCCTCACAGCGCCAGGGACCCGGGTTCCATTCGCGGTGACACAGTGGGTTAGCACTGCTGTCTCACAGTGCCAGGGACCCGGGTTCCATTCCCAGTGACACAGTGGGTTAGCACTGCTGCCTCACAGTCCCAGGGACCCAGGTTCCATTCCCAGTGACACATTGGGTTAGCACTGCTGTCTCACAGTGCCAGGGATCCAGGTTCCATTCCCGATGACACAGTGGGTTAGCACTGCTGTCTCACAGTGCCAGGGACCCGAGTTCCATTCCCGGTGACACAGTGGGTTAGCACTGCGGCCTCACAGCGCCAGGGACCCGGGTTCCATTCCCGGTGACACAGTGGGTTAGCGCTGCTGTCTCACAGTGCCAGGGACCCGGGTTCCATTCCCGGTGACACATTGGGTTAGCACTGCTGTCTCACAGTGCCAGCGACCCGGGTTCCATTCCCGGTGACACAGTGGGTTAGCAGTGCTGTCTCACAGTCCCAGGGACCCGGGTTCCATTCCCGGTGACACAGTGGGTTAGCACTGCCATCTCACAGTCCCAGGGACCCGGGTTCCATTCCCGGTGACACAGTGGGTTAGCACTGCTGTCTCACAGTGCCAGGGACCCGGGTTCCATTCCCGGTGACACAGTGGATTAGCACTGCTGCCTCACAGTCCCAGGGACCCGGGTTCCATTCCCGGTGACACAGTGGGTTAGCACTGCTGTCTCACAGCGCCAGGGACCCGGGTTCCATTCCCGGTGACACGGTGGGTTAGCACTGCTGTCTCACAGTCCCAGGGACCCGGGTTCCATTCCCGGTGACACAGTGGGTTAGCACTGCAGTCTCACAGTGCCAGGGACCCAGGTTCCATTCCCGATGACACAGTGGGTTAGCACTGCTGTCTCACAGTGCCAGGGACCCGGGTTCCATTCCCGGTGACACAGTGGGTTAGCACTGCTGCCTCACAGCGCCAGGGACGAGGTTCCATTCCCGGTGACACAGTGGGTTAGCGCTGCTGTCTCACAGTGCCAGGGACCCGGGTTCCATTCCCGGTGACACAGTGGGTTAGCACTGCTGTCTCACAGTGCCAGCGACCCGGGTTCCATTCCCGGTGACACAGTGGGTTAGCACTGCTGTCTCACAGTCCCAGGGACCCGGGTTCCATTCCCGGTGACACAGTGGGTTAGCACTGCTGTCTCACAGTCCCAGGGACCCGGGTTCCATTCCCGGTGACACAGTGGGTTAGCACTGCTGTCTCACAGTGCCAGGGACCCGGGTTCCATTCCCGGTGACACAGTGGGTTAGCACTGCTGCCTCACAGTCCCAGGGACCCGGGTTCCATTCCCGGTGACACAGTGGGTTAGCACTGCTGTCTCACAGCGCCAGGGACCCGGGTTCCATTCCCGGTGACACGGTGGGTTAGCACTGCTGTCTCACAGTCCCAGGGATCCGGGTTCCATTCCCATTGACACAGTGGGTTAGCACTGCTATCTCACAGCGCCAGGGACCCGGGTTCCATTCCCGGTGACACAGTGGGTTAGCACTGCTGTCTCACAGTGCCAGGGACCCGGGTTCCATTCCCGGTGACAGAGTGGGTTAGCACTGCTGTCACACAGTGCCAGGGACCCGGGTTCCATTCCCAGTGACACAGTGTGTTAGCACTGCTGTCTCACAGTCCCAGGGACCTGGGTTCCATTCCCGGTGACGCCGTGGGTTAGCACTGCTGTCTCACAGTCCCAGGGATCCGGGTTCCATTCCCAGTGACACAGTGGGTTAGCACTGCTGTCTCACAGCGCCAGGGTCCCGGGTTCCATTCCCGGTGACACAGTGGGTTAGCACTGCTGTCTCACATTCCCAGGGACCCGGGTTCCATTCCCAGTGACACAGTGGGTTAGCACTGCTGCCTCACAGCGCCAGGGACCCGGGTTCCATTCCTGGTGACACAGTGGGTTAGCACTGCTGTCTCACAGTCCCAGGGACCCGGGTCCAATCCCGGTGACACAGTGGGTTAGCACTGCTGTCTCACAGTCCCAGGGACCCGGGTACCATTCCCGGTGACAGTGTGGGTTAGCACTGCTGTCTCACAGTCCCAGGGTCCCGGGTTCCATTCCCGGTGACACAGTGGGTTAGCGCTGCTGCCTCACAGTCCCAGGAACCCGGGTTCCATTCCCAGTGACACCGTGGGTTAGCGCTGCTGCCTCACAGTCCCAGGCACCCGGGTTCCATTCCCGGTGACAAAGTGGGTTAGCACTGCTGTCTCACAGTGTCAGGGACCCGGGTTCCATTCCCGGTGACACAGTGGGTTAGCACTGCCGTCTCACAGTGCCAGGGACCCGGGTTCCATTCCCGGTGACACAGTGGGTTAGCACTGCTGTCTCACAGTCCCAGGGACGCGGGTTCCATTCCCGGTGACACAATGGGTTAGCACTGCTGTCTTACAGTCCCAGGGTCCAGGTTCCATTCCCGGTGACACAGTGGGTTAGCACTGCTGCCTCACAGCGCCAGGGACCCGGGTTCCATTCCCGGTGACACAGTGGGTTAGCACTGCTGTCTCACAGTCCCAGGGACCCGGGTGACATTCCCAGAGACACAGTGGGTTAGAACTGCTGTCTCACAATGCCAGGGACCCGGGTTCCATTCCCGGTGACACAGTGGGTTAGCACTGCTGTCTCACAGTGCCAGGGGCCCGGGTTCCATTCCCGGTGACACAGTGGGTTAGCACTGCTGTCTCACATTGCCAGAGACACGGGTTCCATTCCCAGTGACACAGTGGGTTAGCACTGCTGTCTCACAGTCCCAGGGACCCGGTTTCCATTCCCAGTTACACAGTGGGTTAGAACTGCTGTCTCACAGTGCCAGGGACCCGGGTTCCATTCCCGGTGACACAGTGGGTTAGTACTGCTGTCTCACAGTGCCAGGGACCCGGATTCCATTCCCGGTGACACAGTGGGATAGAACTGCTGTCTCAAAGTGCCAGGGACCCGGGTTCCATTCCCGGTGACACAGTGGGTTAGAACTGCTGTCTCAGAGTGCCAGGGACCCGGGTTCCATTCCCGGTGACACAGTGGGTTAGCACTGATGCCTCACAGCGCCAGGGACCCGGGTTCCATTCCCGGTGACACAGTGGGTTAGCACTGATGCCTCACAGCGCCAGGGACCCGGGTTCCATTCCCGGTGACACAGTGGGTTAGCAGTGCTGTCTCACAGTGCCAGGGACCCGGGTTCCATTCCCGGTGACACAGTGGGTTAGCACTGCTGCCTCACAGCGCCAGGGACCCGGATTCCATTCCCGGTGACACAGTGGGTTAGCACTGCTGTCTCACAGTGCCAGCGACCCGGGTTCCATTCCCGGTGACACAGTGGGTTAGCACTGCTGTCTCACAGTCCCAGGGACCCGGGTTCCATTCCCGGTGACACAGTGGGTTAGCACTGCTGTCTCACAGTCCCAGGGACCCGGGTTCCATTCCCGGTGACACAGTGGGTTAGCACTGCTGTCTCACAGTGCCAGGGACCCGGGTTCCATTCCCGATGACACAGTGGGTTAGCACTGCTGTCTCACAGCGCCAGGGACCCGGGTTCCATTCCCGGTGTCACGGTGGGTTAGCACTGCTGTCTCACAGTCCCAGGGATCCGGGTTCCATTCCCATTGACACAGTGGGTTAGCACTGCTATCTCACAGCTCCAGGGACCCGGGTTCCATTCCCGGTGACACCGTGGGTTAGCACTGCTGTCTCACAGTCCCAGCGATCCGGGTTCCATTCCCAGTGACACAGTGGGTTAGCACTGCTGTCTCACAGCGCCAGGGACCCGGGTTCCATTCCCGGTGACACAGTGGGTTAGCACTGCTGTCTCACATTCCCAGGGACCCGGGTTCCATTCCCAGTGACACAGTGGGTTAGCACTGCTGCCTCACAGCGCCAGGGACCCGGGTTCCATTCCCGGTGACACAGTGGGTTAGCACTGCCGTCTCACAGTGCCAGGGACCCGGGTTCCATTCCCGGTGACACAGTGGGTTAGCACTGCTGTCTCACAGTCCCAGGGACCCGGGTTCCATTGCCGGTGACACAGTGGGTTAGCACTGCTGTCTTACAGCCCCAGGGTCCAGGTTCCATTCCCGGTGACACAGTGGGTTAGCACTGCTGCCTCACAGCGCCAGGGACCCGGGTTCCATTCCCGGTGACACAGTGGGTTAGCACTGCTGTCTCACAGTCCCAGGGACCCGGGTTCCATTCCCAGTGACACAGTGGGTTAGAACTGCTGTCTCACAGTGCCAGGGACCCGGGTTCCATTCCCGGTGACACAGTGGGTTAGCACTGCTCTCTCACAGTGCCAGGGGCCCGGGTTCCATTCCCGGTGACACAGTGGGTTAGCACTGCTGTCTCACATTGCCAGGGACCCGAATTCCATTCCCAGTGACACAGTGGGTTAGCACTGCTGTCTCACAGCCCCAGGGACCCGGTTTCCATTCCCAGTGACACAGTGGGTTAGAACTGCTGTCTCACAGTGCCAGGGACCCGGGTTCCATTCCCGGTGACACAGTGGGTTAGAACTGCTGTCTCACAGTGCCAGGGACACGGGTTCCATTCCCGGTGACACAGTGGGTTAGAACTGCTGTCTCACAGTGCCAGGGACCCGGGTTCCATTCCCAGTGACACAGTGGGTTAGCACTGATGCCTCACAGTCCCAGGGACCCGGGTTCCATTCCCGGTGACACAGTGGGTTAGCACTGCTGTCTCACAGTCCCAGGGACCCGGGTTCCATTCCCGGTGACACAGTGGGTTAGCACTGCTGTCTCACAGCGCCAGGGACCCGGGTTCCATTCCCGGTGACACAGTGGGCTAGCACTGCTCCCTCACAGCGCCAGGGACCCGGGTTCCATTCCCGGTGAAACAGTGCGTTAGCACTGCTGTCTCACAGTGCCAGGGACCCGGGTTCCATTCCCGGTGACACAGTGGGTTAGCACTGCTGTCTCACAGCACCAGGGACCCGGGTTCCATTCCCGGTGACACAGTGGGCTAGCACTGCTCCCTCACAGCGCCCGGGACCCGGGTTCCATTCCCGGTGAAACAGTGCGTTAGCACTGCTGTCTCACAGTGCCAGGGACCCGGGTTCCATTCCCGGCGACACAGTGGGTTAGCGCTGCTGTCTCACAGTCCCAGGGACCCGGGTTCCATTCCCGGTGGCACAGTGGGTTAGCACTGCTGTCTCACAGTCCCAGGGACCCGGGCTCCATTCCCAGTGACACAGTGGGTTAGCACTACTGTCTCACAGTCCCAGGGACCCGGGTTCCATTCCCGGTGACACAGTGGGTTAGCACTGCTGTCTCACAGTGCCAGGGACCCGGGTTCCATTCCCGGTGACACAGTGGGTTAGCACTGCTGTCTCACAGTCCCAGGGTCACGGGTTCCATTCCCGGTGACACAGTGGGTTAGCACTGCTGTCTCACTTTCCCAGGGACCCGGGTTCCATTCCCAGTGACACAGGTGGGTTAGCACTGCTGCCTCACAGTCCCAGGGACCCAGGTTCCATTCCCAGTGACACATTGGGTTAGCACTGCTGTCTCACAGTGCCAGGGACCCAGGTTCCATTCCCGATGACACAGTGGGTTAGCACTGCTGTCTCACAGTGCCAAGGACCCGGGTTCCATTCCCGGTGACACAGTGGATTAGCACTGCTGTCTCACAGTGCCAGGGACCCGGGTTCCATTCCCGGTGACATGGTGGTTTAGCACTGCTGTCTCACGGTCCCAGGGACCCGGGTTCCATTCCCGGTGACACAGTGGGTTAGCACTGCTGTCTCACAGTGCCAGGGACCCGGGTTCCATTCCCGGTGACACAGTGGGTTAGCACTGCTGTCTCCAGGTCCCAGGGACCCGGGTTCCATTCCCGGTGACACAGTGGGTTAGCACTGATGTCTCACAGTCCCAGGGACCCGGGTTCCATTCCCGGTGACACAGTGGGTTAGCACTGCTGTCTCACAGTCCCAGGGACCCGGGTTCCATTCCCGGTGACACAGTTGGTTAGCACTGCTGTCTCACAGTCCCAAGGACCCGGGTTCCATTCCCAGTGACACAGTGGGTTAGCACTGCTGCCTCACAGCGCCAGGGATCCGGGTTCCATTCCCGGTGACACAGTGGGTTAGCACTGCTGTCTCACAGTCCCAGGGACCCGGGTTCCATTCCCAGTGACACAGTGGGTTAGCACTGCTGTCTCACAGCGCCAGGGACCCGGGTTCCATTTCCGGTGAATCAGTGGGTTAGCATTGCTGTCTCACAGCGCCAGGGACCCTGGTTCCATTCCCGGTGACACAGTGGGTTAGCACTGCTGTCTCACATTGCCAGGGACCCGGGTTCCATTCCCAGTGACACAGTGGGTTAGCACTGCTGTCTCACAGTCCCAGGGACCCGGTTTCCATACCCAGTGACACAGTGGGTTAGAACGGCTGTCTCACAGTGCCAGGGACCCGGGTTCCATTCCCGGTGACACAGTGGGTTAGAACTGCTGTCTCACAGTGCCAGGGACACGGGTTCCATTCCCGGTGACACAGTGGGTTAGAACTGCTGTCTCACAGTGCCAGGGACCCGGGTTCCATTCCCGGTGACACAGTGGGTTAGCACTGATGCCTCACAGTCCCAGGGACCCGGGTTCCATTCCCGGTGACACAGTGGGTTAGCACTGCTGTCTCACAGTGCCAGGGACCCGGGTTCCATTCCCGGTGACACAGTGGGTTAGCACTGCTGTCTCACAGCGCCAGGGACCCGGGTTCCATTCCCGGTGACACAGTGGGCTAGCACTGCTGCCTCACAGCGCCAGGGACCCGGGTTCCATTCCCGGTGACACAGTGGGTTAGCACTGCTGTCTCACAGTGCCAGGGACCCGGGTTCCATTCCCGGTGACACAGTGGGTTAGCGCTGCTGTCTCACAGTCCCAGGGACCCGGGTTCCATTCCCGATGGCACAGTGGGTTAGCACTGCTGTCTCACAGTCCCAGGGACCCGGGCTCCATTACCAGTGACACAGTGGGTTAGCACTACTGTCTCACAGTCCCAGGGACCCGGGTTCCATTCCCGATGACACAGTGAGTTAGCACTGCTGTCTCACAGTGCCAGGGACCCGGGTTCCATTCCCGGTGACACAGTGGGTTAGCACTGCTGTCTCACAGTCCCAGGGACCCGGGTTCCATTCCCAGTGACACAGGTGGGTTAGCACTGCTGCCTCACAGTCCCAGGGACCCAGGTTCCATTCCCAGTGACACATTCGGTTAGCACTGCTGTCTCACAGTGCCAGGGACCCAGGTTCCATTCCCGATGACACAGTGGGTTAGCACTGCTGCCTCACAGCGCCAGGGATCCGGGTTCCATTCCCGGTGACACGGTGGGTTAGCACTGCTGTCTCACAGTGCCAGGGACCCGGGTTCCATTCCCGGCGGCACAGTGGGTTAGCGCTGCTGTCTCACAGTCCCAGGGACCCGGGTTCCATTCCCGGAGGCACAGTGGGTTAGCACTGCTGTCTCACAGTCCCAGGGACCCGGGCTCCATTCCCAGTGACACAGTGGGTTAGCACTACTGTCTCACAGTCCCAGGGACCCGGGTTCCATTCCCGGTGACACAGTGGGTTAGCACTGCTGTCTCACAGTGCCAGGGACCCGGGTTCCATTCCCGGTGACACAGTGGGTTAGCACTGCTGTCTCACAGTCCCAGGGTCACGGGTTCCATTCCCGGTGACACAGTGGGTTAGCACTGCTGTCTCACTGCGCCAGGGACCCGGGTTCCATTCCCAGTGACACAGTGGGTTAGCACTGCTGTCTCACAGTCCCAGGGACCCGGTTTCCATTCCCAGTGACACAGTGGGTTAGAACTGCTGTCTCACAGTGCCAGGGACCCGGGTTCCATTCCCGGTGACACAGTGGGTTAGCACTGCTGTCTCACAGTGCCAGGGACCCGGATTCCATTCCCGGTGACACAGTGGGTTAGAACTGATGTCTCACAGTGCCAGGGACCCGGGTTCCATTCCCGGTGACACAGTGGGTTAGAACTGCTGTCTCACAGTGCCAGGGACCCGGGTTCCATTCCCGGTGACACAGTGGGTTAGCACTGATGCCTCACAGTCCCAGGGACCCGGGTTCCATTCCCGGTGACACAGTGGGTTAGCACTGCTGTCTCACAGTGCCAGGGACTCGGGTTCCATTCCGGGGACACAGTGGGTTAGCGCTGCTGTCTCACAGCGCCAGGGACCCGGGTTCCATTCCCGGTGACACAGTGGTTTAGCACTGCTGCCTCACAGCGCCAGGGACCCAGGTTCCATTCCCGGTGACACAGATGGTTAGCACTGCTGTCTCACAGCGCCAGGGACCCGGGTTCCATTCCCGGTGACACAGTGGTTTAGCACTGCTGTCTCACAGTGCCAGGGACCCGGGTTCCATTCCCGGTGACACAGTGGGTTAGCACTGCGGCCTCACAGCGCCAGGGACCCAGGTTCCATTCCCGGTGACACAGTGGGTTAGCGCTGCTGTCTCACAGTGCCAGGGACCCGGGTTCCATTCCCGGTGACACAGTGGTTTAGCACTGCTGTCTCACAGTGCCAGCGACCCGGGTTCCATTCCCGGTGACACAGTGGTTTAGCACTGCTGTCTCACAGTGCCAGGGACCCGGGTTCCATTCCCGGTGACACAGTGGGTTAGCACTGCGGCCTCACAGCGCCAGGGACCCAGGTTCCATTCCCGGTGACACAGTGGGTTAGCGCTGCTGTCTCACAGTGCCAGGGACCCGGGTTCCATTCCCGGTGACACAGTGGGTTAGCAGTGCTGTCTCACAGTCCCAGGGACCCGGGTTCCATTCCCGGTGGCACAGTGGGTTAGCACTGCTGTCTCACAGTCCCAGGGACCCGGGCTCCATTCCCAGTGACACAGTGGGTTAGCACTGCTGTCTCACAGTCCCAGCGACCCGGGTTCCATTCCCATTGACACAGGTGGGTTAGCACTGCTGCCTCACAGTCCCAGGGACCCAGGTTCCATTCCCAGTGACACATTGGGTTAGCACTGCTGTCTCACAGTGCCAGGGACCCAGGTTCCATTCCCGATGACACAGTGGGTTAGCACTGCTGTCTCATAGTGCCAAGGACCCGGGTTCCATTCCCGGTGACACAGTGGATTAGCACTGCTGTCTCACAGTGCCTGGGACCCCGGTTCCATTCCCGGTGACATGGTGGTTTAGCACTGCTGTCTCACGGTCCCAGGGACCCGGGTTCCATTCCCGGTGACACAGTGGGTTAGCACTGCTGTCTCACAGTGCCAGGGACCCGGGTTCCATTCCCGGTGACACAGTGGGTTAGCACTGCTGTCTCCAGGTCCCAGGGACCCGGGTTCCATTCCCGGTGACACAGTGGGTTAGCACTGCTGTCTCACAGTCCCAGGGACCCGGGTTCCATTCCCGGTGACACAGTGGGTTAGCACTGCTGCCTCACAGCGCCAGGGACCCGGGTTCCATTCCCGGTGACACAGTGGGTTAGCACTGCTGCCTCACAGCGCCAGGGATCCGGGTTCCATTCCCGGTGACACAGTGGGTTAGCACTGCTGTCTCACAGCGCCAGGGACCCGGGTTCCATTTCCGGTGAATCAGTGGGTTAGCATTGCTGTCTCACAGCGCCAGGGAACCTGGTTCCATTCCCGGTGACACAGTGGGTTAGCACTGCTGTCTCACATTGCCAGGGACCCGGGTTCCATTCCCAGTGACACAGTGGGTTAGCACTGCTGTCTCACAGTCCCAGGGACCCGTTTTCCATTCCCAGTGACACAGTGGGTTAGAACTGCTGTCTCACAGTGCCAGGGACCCGGGTTCCATTCCCGGTGACACAGTGGGTTAGAACTGCTGTCTCACAGTGCCAGGGACACGGGTTCCATTCCCGGTGACACAGTGGGTTAGAACTGCTGTCTCACAGTGCCAGGGACCCGGGTTCCATTCCCGGTGACACAGTGGGTTAGCACTGATGCCTCACAGTCCCAGGGACCCGGGTTCCATTCCCGGTGACACAGTGGGTTAGCACTGCTGTCTCACAGCGCCAGGGACCCGGGTTCCATTCCCGGTGACACAGTGGGCTAGCACTGCTGCCTCACAGCGCCAGGGACCCGGGTTCCATTCCCGGTGACACAGTGGGTTAGCACTGCTGTCTCACAGTGCCAGGGACCAGGGTTCCATTCCCGGTGACACAGTGGGTTACCGCTGCTGTCTCACAGTCCCAGGGACCCGGGTTCCATTCCCGATGGCACAGTGGGTTAGCACTGCTGTCTCACAGTCCCAGGGACCCGGGCTCCATTCCCAGTGACACAGTGGGTTAGCACTACTGTCTCACAGTCCCAGGGACCCGGGTTCCATTCCCGGTGACAAAGTGGGTTACCACTGCTGTCTCACAGTGCCAGGGACCCGGGTTCCATTCCCGGTGACACAGTGGGTTAGCACTGCTGTCTCACAGTCCCAGGGACCCGGGTTCCATTCCCAGTGACACAGGTGGGTTAGCACTGCTGCCTCACAGTCCCAGGGACCCAGGTTCCATTCCCAGTGACACATTGGGTTAGCACTGCTGTCTCACAGTGCCAGGGACCCAGGTTCCATTCCCGATGACACAGTGGGTTAGCACTGCTGTCTCACAGTGCCAAGGACCCGGGTTCCATTCCCGGTGACACACTGGATTAGCACTGCTGTCTCACAGTGCCAGGGACCCGGGTTCCATTCCCGGTGACACAGTGGGTTAGCACTGCTGTCTCACGGTCCCAGGGACCCGGGTTCCATTCCCGGTGACACAGTGGGTTAGCACTGCTGTCTCACAGTGCCAGGGACCCGGGTTCCATTCCCGGTGACACAGTGGGTTAGCACTGCTGTCTCCAGGTCCCAGGGACCCGGGTTCCATTCCCGGTGACACAGTGGGTTAGCACTGATGTCTCACAGTCCCAGGGACCCGGGTTACATTCCCGGTGACACAGTGGGTTAGCACTGCTGTCTCACAGTCCCAGGGACCCGGGTTCCATTCCCGGTGACACAGTTGGTTAGCACTGCTGTCTCACAGTCCCAAGGACCCGGGTTCCATTCCCAGTGACACAGTGGGTTAGCACTGCTGCCTCACAGCGCCAGGGATCCGGGTTCCATTCCCGGTGACATAGTGGGTTAGCACTGCTGTCTCACAGTCCCAGGGACCCGGGTTCCATTCCCAGTGACACAGTGGTTTAGCACTGCTGTCTCACAGCGCCAGGGACCCGGGTTCCATTCCCGATGAATCAGTGGGTTAGCATTGCTGTCTCACAGCGCCAGGGACCCGGGTTCCATTCCTGGTGACACAGTGGGTTAGCACTGCTGTCTCACAGTCCCAGGGACCCGGGTCCAATCCCGGTGACACAGTGGGTTAGCACTGCTGTCTCACAGTCCCAGGGACCCGGGTACCATTCCCGGTGACAGTGTGGGTTAGCAGTGCTGTCTCACAGTCCCAGGGTCCCGGGTTCCATTCCCGGTGACACAGTGGGTTAGCGCTGCTGCCTCACAGTCCCAGGGACCCGGGTTCCAATCCCAGTGACACCGTGGGTTAGCGCTGCTGCCTCACAGTCCCAGGGACCCGGGTTCCATTCCCGGTGACAAAGTGGGTTAGCACTGCTGTCTCACAGTGTCAGGGACCCGGGTTCCATTCCCGGTGACACATTGGTTCGCACTGCTGTCTCACAGTGCCAGGGACCCGGGTTCCATTCCCGGTGACACAGTGGGTTAGCACTGCTGTCTTACAGTGCCAGGGACCCGGGTTTCATTCCCGGTGACACAGTGGGTTAGCACTGCTGCCTCACAGCGCCAGGGACCCGGGTTCCATTCCCGGTGACACAGTGGGTTAGCACTGCTGTCTCACAGTGCCAGGGACCCGGGTTCCATTCCCGGTGACACAGTGGGTTAGCACTGCTGTCTTACAGTCCCAGGGTCCAGGTTCCATTCCCGGTGACACAGTGGGTTAGCACTGCTGCCTCACAGCGCCAGGGACCCGGGTTCCATTCCCGGTGACACAGTGGGTTAGCACTGCTGTCTCACAGTCGCAGGGACCCGGGTTCCATACCCAGTGACACAGTGGGTTAGAACTGCTGTCTCACAGTGCCAGGGACCCGGGTTCCATTCCCGGTGACACAGTGGGTTAGCACTGCTGTCTCACAGTGCCAGGGGCCCGGGTTCCATTCCCGGTGACACAGTGGGTTAGCACTGCTGCCTCACAGTGCCAGGGACCCGGGTTCCATTCCCGGTGACACAGTGGGTTAGCACTGCTGTCTCACTGCGCCAGGGACCCGGGTTCCATTCCCAGTGACACAGTGGGTTAGCACTGCTGTCTCACAGTCCCAGGGACCCGGTTTCCATTCCCAGTGACACAGTGGGTTAGAACTGCTGTCTCACAGTGCCAGGGACCCGGGTTCCATTCCCGGTGACACAGTGGGTTAGCACTGCTGTCTCACAGTGCCAGGGACCCGGATTCCATTCCCGGTGACACAGTGGGTTAGAACTGATGTCTCACAGTGCCAGGGACCCGGGTTCCATTCCCGGTGACACAGTGGGTTAGAACTGCTGTCTCACAGTGCCAGGGACCCGGGTTGCATTCCCGGTGACACAGTGGGTTAGCACTGATGCCTCACAGTCCCAGGGACCCGGGTTCCATTCCCGGTGACACAGTGGGTTAGCACTGCTGTCTCACAGTGCCAGGGACCCGGGTTCCATTCCGGGGACACAGTGGGTTAGCGCTGCTGTCTCACAGCGCCAGGGACCCGGGTTCCATTCCCGGTGACACAGTGGTTTAGCACTGCTGTCTCACAGTGCCAGGGACCCGGGTTCCATTCCCGGTGACACAGTGGGTTAGCACTGCTGTCTCACAGCGCCAGGGACCCGGGTTCCATTCCCGGTGACACAGTGGTTTAGCACTGCTGTCTCACAGTGCCAGGGACCCGGGTTCCATTCCCGGTGACACAGTGGGTTAGCACTGCGGCCTCACAGCGCCAGGGACCCAGGTTCCATTCCCGGTGACACAGTGGGTTAGCGCTGCTCTCTCACAGTGCCAGGGACCCGGGTTCCATTCCCGGTGACACAGTGGTTTAGCACTGCTGTCTCACAGTGCCAGCGACCCGGGTTCCATTCCCGGTGACACAGTGGGTTAGCAGTGCTGTCTCACAGTCCCAGGGACCCGGGTTCCATTCCCGGTGACACAGTGGGTTAGCACTGCTGTCTCACAGTCCCAGGGACCCGGGTTCCATTCCCGGTGACACAGTGGGTTAGCACTGCTGTCTCACAGTGCCAGGGACCCGGGTTCCATTCCCGGTGACACAGTGGATTAGCACTGCTGCCTCACAGTCCCAGGGACCCGGGTTCCATTCCCGGTGACACAGTGGGTTAGCACTGCTGTCTCACAGCGCCAGGGACCCTGGTTCCATTCCCGGTGACACGGTGGGTTAGCACTGCTGTCTCACAGTCCCAGGGACCCGGGTTCCATTCCCGGTGACAGAGTGGGTTAGCACTGCTGTCACACAGTGCCAGGGACCCGGGTTCCATTCCCAGTGACACAGTGTGTTAGCACTGCTGTCTCACAGTCCCAGGGACCTGGGTTCCATTCCCGGTGACACCGTGGGTTATCACTGCTGTCTCACAGTCCCAGGGATCCGGGTTCCATTCCCAGTGACACAGAGGGTTAGCACTGCTGTCTCACAGCGCCAGGGTCCCGGGTTCCATTCCCGGTGACACTGTGGGTTCGCACTGCTGTCTCACATTCCCAGGGACCCGGGTTCCATTCCCAGTGACACTGTGGGTTAGCACTGCTGCCTCACAGCGCCAGGGACCAGGGTTCCATTCCTGGTGACACAGTGGGTTAGCACTGCTGTCTCACAGTCCCAGGGACCCGGATCCAATCCCGGTGACATAGTGGGTTAGCACTGCTGTCTCACAGTCCCAGGGACCCGGGTACCATTCCCGGTGACAGTGTGGGTTAGCACTGCTGTCTCACAGTCCCAGGGACCCGGGTACCATTCCCGGTGACACCGTGGGTTAGCACTGCTGTCTCACAGTCCCAGGGTCCCGGGTTCCATTCCCGGTGACACAGTGGGTTCGCACTGCTGTCTCACATTCCCAGGGACCCGGGTTCCATTCCCAGTGACACTGTGGGTTGGCACTGCTGCCTCACAGCGCCAGGGACCCGGGTTCCATTCCCGGTGACACAGTGGGTTAGCGCTGCTGCCTTACAGTCCCAGGGACCCGGGTTCCATTCCCAGTGACACCGTGGGTTAGCGCTGCTGCCTCACAGTCCCAGGGACCCGGGTTCCATTCCCGGTGACAAAGTGGGTTAGCACTGCTGTCTCACAGTGTCAGGAACCCGGGTTCCATTCCCGGTGACACAGTGGGTTAGCACTTCTGTCTCACAGTGCCAGGGACCCGGGTTCCATTCCCGGTGACACAGTGGGTTAGCACTGCTGTCTCACAGTGCCAGGGACCCGGGTTCCATTCCCGGTGACACAGTGGGTTAGCACTGCTGTCTCACAGTGCCAGGGACACGGGTTCCATTCCCGGTGACACAGTGGGTTAGCACTGCTGTCTCACAGTGCCAGGGACCCGGGTTCCATTCCCGGTGACACAGTGGGTTAGCACTGCTGTCTTACAGTCCCAGGGTCCAGGTTCCATTCCCGGTGACACAGTGGGTTAGCACTGCTGCCTCACAGCGCCAGGGACCCGGGTTCCATTCCCGTTGACACAATGGGTTAGCACTGCTGTCTCACAGTCCCAGGGACCCAGGTTACATTCCCAGTGACACAGTGGGTTAGAACTGCTGTCTCACAATGCTTGGGACCCGGGTTCCATTCCCGGTGACACAGTGGGTTAGCACTGCTGTCTCACAGTGCCAGTGGCCCGGGTTCCATTCCCGGTGACACAGTGGGTTAGCACTGCTGTCTCACATTGCCAGGGACCCGGGTTCCATTCCCAGTGACACAGTGAGTTAGAACTGCTGTCTCACAGTGCCAGGGACCCGGGTTCCATTCCCGGTGACACAGTGGGTTAGCACTGCTGTCTCACAGTGCCAGGGACCCGGATTCCATTCCCGGTGACAAAATGGGTTAGAACTGCTGTCTCACAGTGCCAGGGACCCGGGTTCCATTCCCGGTGACACAGTGGGTTAGCACTGATGCCTCACAGTCCCAGGGACCCGGGTTCCATTCCCAGTGACACCGTGGGTTAGCGCTGCTGCCTCACAGTCCCAGGGACCCGGGTTCCATTCCCGGTGACAAAGTGGGTTAGCACTGCTGTCTCACAGTGTCAGGGACCCGGGTTCCATTCCCGGTGACACAGTGGGTTAGCACTGCTGTCTCACAGTGTCAGGGACCCGGGTTCCATTCCCGGTGACACAGTGGGTTAGCACTGCTGTCTCACAGTGCCAGGGACCCGGGTTTCATTCCCGGTGACACAGTGGGTTAGCACTGCTGTCTCACAGTGCCAGGGACCCGGGTTCCATTCCCGGTGACACAGTGGGTTAGCACTGCTGTCTCACATTCCCAGGGACCCGGGTTCCATTCCCGGTGACACAGTGGGTTAGCACTGCTGTCTTACAGTCCCAGGGTCCAGGTTCCATTCCCGGTGACACAGTGGGTTAGCACTGCTGCCTCACAGCGCCAGGGACCCGGGTTCCATTCCCGGTGACACAGTGGGTTAGCACTGCTGTCTCACAGTCCCAGGGACCCGGGTTCCATTCCCAGTGACACAGTGGGTTAGAACTGCTGTCTCACAGTGCCAGGGACCCGGGTTCCATTCCCGGTGACACAGTGGGTTAGCACTGCTGTCTCACAGTGCCAGGGGCCCGGGTTCCATTCCCGGTGACACAGTGGGTTAGCACTGCTGTCTCACATTGCCAGGGACCCGGGTTCCATTCCCAGTGACACAGTGGGTTAGCACTGCTGTCTCACAGTCCCAGGGACCCGGTTTCCATTCCCAGTGACACAGTGGGTTAGAACTGCTGTCTCACAGTGCCAGGGACCGTGATTCCATTCCCGGTGACACAGTGGGTTAGAACTGATGTCTCACAGTGCCAGGGACCCGGGTTCCATTCCCGGTGACACAGTGGGTTAGAACTGCTGTCTCACAGTGCCAGTGACCCGGGTTCCATTCCCGGTGACACAGTGGGTTAGCACTGCTGTCTCACAGTGCCAGGGACCCGGGTTCCATTCCCGGTGACACAGTGGGTTAGCACTGCTGTCTCACAGTGCCAGGGACCCAGGTTACATTCCCGGTGACACAGTGGGTTAGCACTGCTGTCTCACAGCGCCAGGGACCCGGGTTCCATTCCCGGTGACACAGTGGTTTAGCACTGCTGCCTCACAGCGCCAGGGACCCGGGTTCCATTCCCGGTGACACAGTGGGTTAGCACTGCTGTCTCACAGTGCCAGGGACCCGGGTTCCATTCCCAGTGACACAGTGGGTTAGCACTGCTGCCTCACAGTCCCAGGGACCCAGGTTCCATTCCCAGTGATACATTGGGTTAGCACTGCTGTCTCACAGTGCCAGGGATCCAGGTTCCATTCCCGATGACACAGTGGGTTAGCACTGCTGTCTCACAGTGCCAGGGACCCGAGTTCCATTCCCGGTGACACAGTGGGTTAGCACTGCGGCCTCACAGCGCCAGGGACCCAGGTTCCATTCCCGGTGACACAGTGGGTTAGCGCTGCTGTCTCACAGTGCCAGGGACCCGGGTTCCATTCCCGGTGACACAGTGGGTTAGCACTGCTGTCTCACAGTGCCAGCGACCCGGGTTCCATTCCCGGTGACACAGTGGGTTAGCAGTGCTGTCTCACAGTCCCAGGGACCCGGGTTCCATTTCCGGTGACACAGTGGGTTAGCACTGCCATCTCACAGTCCCAGGGACCCGGGTTCCATTCCCGGTGACACAGTGGGTTAGCACTGCTGTCTCACAGTGCCAGGGACCCGGGTTCCATTCCCGGTGACACAGTGGATTAGCACTGCTGCCTCACAGTCCCAGGGACCCGGGTTCCATTCCCGGTGACACAGTGGGTTAGCACTGCTGTCTCACAGCGCCAGGGACCCGGGTTCCATTCCCGGTGACACGGTGGGTTAGCACTGCTGTCTCACAGTCCCAGGGACCCGGGTTCCATTCCCGGTGACAGAGTGGGTTAGCACTGCTGTCACACAGTGCCAGGGACCCGGGTTCCATTCCCAGTGACACAGTGTGTTAGCACTGCTGTCTCACAGTCCCAGGGACCTGGGTTCCATTCCCGGTGACACCGTGGGTTAGCACTGCTGTCTCACAGTCCCAGGGATCCGGGTTCCATTCCCAGTGACACAGTGGGTTAGCACTGCTGTCTCACAGCGCCAGGGACACGGGTTCCATTCCCGGTGACACAGTGGGTTAGCACTGCTGTCTCACATTCCCAGGGACCCGGGTACCACTCCCAGTGACACAGTGGGTTAGCACTGCTGCCTCACAGCGCCAGGGACCCGGGTTCCATTCCCGGTGACACAGTGGGTTAGCACGGCTGTCTCACAGCCCCAGGGACCCGGGTTCCATTCCCGGTGCCACAGTGGGTTAGCACTGCTGTCTCACAGTCCCAGGGACCCGGGTCCAATCCCGGTGACATAGTGGGTTAGCACTGCTGTCTCACAGTCCCAGGGACCCGGGTACCATTCCCGGTGACAGTGTGGGTTAGCACTGCTGTCTCACAGTCCCAGGGTCCCGTGTTCCATTCCCGGTGACACAGTGGGTTAGCGCTGCTGCCTCACAGTCCCAGGGACCCGGGTTCCATTCCCAGTGACACAGTGGGTTAGCGCTGCTGCCTCACAGTCCCAGGGACCCGGGTTCCATTCCCGGTGACAAAGTGGGTTAGCACTGCTGTCTCACAGTGTCAGGGACCCGGGTTCCATTCCCGGTGACACAGTGGGTTAGCAATGCTGTCTCACAGTGCCAGGGACCCGGGTTCCATTCCCGGTGACACAGTGGGTTAGCACTGCTGTCTCACAGTGCCAGGGACCCGGGTTCCATTCCCGGTGACACAGTGGGTTAGCACTGCTGTCTCACAGTGCCAGGGACCCGGGTTCCATTCCCGGTGACACAGTGGGTTAGCACTGCTGTCTTACAGTCCCAGTGTCCAGGTTCCATTCCCGGTGACACAGTGGGTTAGCACTGCTGCCTCACAGTCCCAGGGACCCGGATTCCATTCACGGTGACAAAATGGGTTAGCACTGCTGCCTCACAGCGCCAGGGACCCGGGTTCCATTCCCGGTGACACAGTGGGTTAGCACTACTGTCTCACAGTGCCAGGGACCCGGGTTCCATTCCCGGTGACACAGTGGGTTAGCGCTGCTGTCTCACAGTCCCAGGGACCCGGGTTCCATTCCCGGTGACACAGTGGGTTAGCACTGCTGTCTCACAGTCCCAGGGACCCGGGCTCCATTCCCAGTGACACAGTGGGTTAGCACTGCTGTCTCACAGTCCCAGGGACCCGGGTTCCATTCCCGGTGACACAGTGGGTTAGCACTGCTGTCTCACAGTCCCAGGGACCCGAGTTCGATTCCCAGTGACACAGTGGGTTAACGCTGCTGTCTCACAGCGCCAGGGACCCGGGTTCCATTCCCAGTGACACAGTGGGTTAGCACTGCTGTCTCACAGTCCCAGGGACCCGAGTTCCATTCCCAGTGACACCGTGGGTTAGCACTGCTGTCTCACAGTGCCAGGGACCCAGGTTCCATTCCCGGTGACACAGTGGGTTAGCACTGCTGTCTCACAGTGCCAGGGACCCAGGTTTCATTCCCGGTGACACAGTGGGTTAGCACTGCTGTCTCACAACGCCAGGGACCCGGGTTCCATTCCCGGTGACACAGTGGGTTAGCACTGCTGCCTCACAGTCCCAGGGACCCGGGTTCCATTCCCGGTGACACAGTGGGTTCGCACTGCTGTCTCACAGTCCCAGGGACCCGGGTTCCAATCCCGGTGACACAGTGGGTTAGCACTGCTATCTCACAGTGCCAGGGACCCGGGTTCGATTCCCAGGGACACAGTGGGTTAGCGCTGCTGTCTCACACTGCCAGGGACCCGGGTTCCATTCCCAGTGACACAGTGGGTTAGCGCTACTGCCTCACAGTGCCAGGGACACGGGTTCCATTCCCAGTGACACAGTGGATTAGCACTGCTGTCTCACAGTCCCAGAGACCCGGGTTCCATTCCCTGTGACACAGTGGGTTAGCATTGCTGTCTCACAGTGCCAGGGACCCGGGTTCCATTCCCGGTGACACAGTGGGTTAGCACTGCTGCCTCACAGCGCCAGGGACCCGGGTTCCATTCCCGTTGACACAGTGGGTTAGCATTGCTGTCTCACAGTCCCAGGGACCCGCGTTCCATTCCCGCTGACACAGTGGGTTAGCACTGCTGTCTCACAGTCCCAGGGACCCGGGTTCCATTCCCGCTGACACATTGGGTTAGCACTGCTGTCTCACAGTCCCAGGGACCCGGGTTCCATTCCCAGTGACACAGTGGGTTAGCACTGCTGCCTCACAGCGCCAGGGACCCGGTTTCCATTCCCGTTGACACAGTGGGTTAGCACTGCTGTCTCACAGCGCCAGGGACCCGGGTTCCATTCCCGGTGACACAGTGGGTTAGCACTGCTCTCTCACAGTCCCAGGGATCCGTGTTCCATTCCCAGTGACACAGTGGGTTAGCACTGATGTCTCACAGTGCCAGGGACCCGGGTTCCATTCCCGGTGACACTGTGGGTTAGCGCTGCTGTCTCACAGTCCCAGGGACCCGGATTCCATTCCCGGTGACACAGTGGGTTAGCGCTGCTGTCTCACAGTGCCAGGGACCTGGGTTCGATTCCAATTCCTCGGGCCATTGTCTGTGTGGAGTTTAGACATTTTCCCCATGTCTGTGTGGTGCTCCAGTTTCCTCCCTGTAAGATGCACTGGTTAGATGGATTGGCCATGCTAAATTCTCCCTCAGTGTACCCGAACAGGTGCCAGAGTGTGGCGATTAGGGGAATTACATTGCAGTGTTAATGTAAGCCTACTTGTGACAATAATAAATAAATAAACCCAATCTTTGGGGTTTTTTTTAGACATAGCTAGTCTGGGAACGCAGCGAGAGAAACATCTTGCAGACATTCCTGTCAGTGGCTGGCTACATTCTGGCTGTATTTGGGGTTTGTCTCCATTTTAAAATATAAAACTCAGGTCTTTTATAGTCAATGTTTTTACAGATTTTTTACACAGAGAGTAGTGGGTGCCTGGAACTCGTTGCCTGGGGAGGGAGTGGAAGCAGATACAATCGTGACTTTTTAGTGGCATCTTGACAAATACGTGAATAGGATGGGAATCGAGGGATATGGTCCCCGGAAGGGGAGGGAGTTTTAGTTCAGTCGGGGCAGCATGGAGGGGTTGAAGGGCCTGTTCTTGTGCTGTAATTTTCAAACTCTCAAACACTTGTCTTCCCACGCTCCGTCCCTGTTACAGGGAGTCAGCATTCTCATTGCCAAGCAGTGAAAACACGGTGGCTTTGACATCATGGTATCGAGGATTCAAGGTACTCTTGTTTTCTCAGTCCTCTGGGAGCTGTTTATCTCCCTGTTCCCACACAGTAAGTTGTCTGTTCTCGGCTCTGTTAGATTTCTGCTGAGGTTTGACCCCTTTGGGATCAATAAAACATTTGGTTAATGAAAACCCACACCACAATTTCCCATCCTGTTGACCATCCTTACCCAGAGCGTAATCACAACAGGAATAAAAACAGGAAACAATCCAATTCCAAATCAATGCACAGGTAAGAGAGAGACAAAAACAGACATTGGACCACTGGAAAATAACGCTACAAAAGTAATAACATGAGACAAAGAAACGGCAGAGGAACTGAATAGTTACTTTGCATCAGTCTTCACAGTGGGAGACAGCAGTGGGATGCCAGAACTCCAGGAGAATTGGGACACCAGTGAGTCTAGAAGCTAAGGAGAGGGGAACTGAAAACTCAGAAGGTGAATAGATCACCTGGACTACAATAGGTTCGAAAAGAGATAGCTGAGGGAATTGTGGAGGCCTCGATGATGATCTTTCAGGAATCACTGGAGGCAGAGAGAGTAAAAAGTCTGACAACACCAGGTTTTAGTCCAACCGATTTATTTGATAATAAATCGGTTGGACTAAAACCTGGTGTTGTCGGACTTTTTACTGTGTTTACGCCAGTCCAACGCCGGCATATCCACATCATGACTACTATCGGCAGAGAGAGTCCCAGAGGACTGGGAAGTCGCTAATGTAACACCGCTGTTAAAGAAGGGAGGGAAGTGGGAAATTATAGACCAGTTAGTCTGACTTTTTGTCATTGGCAAGATTTTACAATCCATTATTGAAGACGAGATCATATCATAGGATCATAGAACCCTACAGTGCAAAAAGAGGCCCTTCATGTCTGCACCGAACACAATCCCACCCAGGCCCTACCCCCATATCCCTACATATTTACCCACTAATCCATAAAACCTACACATGCCTGGACACTAAGGGACAATTTCTTAGCACGGCCACTCAACCTAACCCGCACATCTTTGGACTGTGGGAGGAAACCGGAGCACCCGGAGGAAACCCACGCAGACACGAGGAGAATGTGCAAACTCCACACAGGCAGTGACCCGAGCCGGGAATCGAACCCAGGACCCTGGAGCTGTGAAGCAGCAGTGCTAACCACTGTGCTACCGTGCCGCCCGTGGAGAGAGAAAGATGGATCAGCTGGTGGGTGTATTCACAGATACCTTCAACCTCTCTTTACAATAATCTGAGGTCTCTATCTGCTTCGAGAAGATGACCAGCATTTTGGTACCTAAGAAAAACCAGGCAGCGTGGCCTTAATGAGTATCGCCCAGTGGTTCTGACATCCATCATTATGAAGTGCTTCGAAAGGTTAGTCATGGCACGAATCAATTCCAGCCTCCCGGATTACCTGGATCCACTACAGTTTGCCTACCGCCGCAACAGGTCCACATGAGAAATAGGAGCAGGAGTAGGCCATCTAGCCCTTCGAGCCTGCCCCACCATTCAATAAGATCATGGCTGATCTGAAGTGGATCAGTTCCACTTTCCCGCTTTCTCCCCATAACCCTTAATTCCCCTGTCTATCAGAAACCTATCTACCCGTGACTTAAAAATATTTAGCGAGGCAGCCTCCACCACTTCAACGGGCAGAGATTCACCACCCTTTGAGTGAAGAAGTTCCTCCTCAACTCTGTTCTAAACTGCCCCCCCTTATCTTGAGGCTGTGCCCCCTAGTTCTGCTATCCTTTCTAAGTGGGAAAAATCTCTCCACCTCCACAGTCCACAGCAGATGCCATTTCCCTGACATAAGAACATAAGAACATAAGAACATAAGAAATAGGAGCAGGAGTAGGCCATCTAGCCCTTCGAGCCTGCCCCGCCATTCAATAAGATCATGGCTGATCTGTCGTGACTCAGCTCCACCTTCCCGCCCTCTCCCCATAACCCTTAATCCCTTCTCTTATCAAAAACCCATCAACCCGTTTCTTAAAAATATTTAGCGAGGCAGCCTCCACCACTTCAACGGGCAGAGAATTCCAGAGATTCACCACCCTTTGAGTGAAGAAGTTCCTCCTCAACTCTGTTCTAAACCGCCCCCCCTTTATCTTGAGGCTGTGCCCCCTCGTCCTACTGTCTTTTTTGAGCGGGAACAGTCTCTCCACCTCTATCCTATCCATCCCATTCATCATCTTATACGTCTCAATGAGATCTCCCCTCATTCTTCTAAACTCTAACGAGTACAAGCCTAGTTTATTCAGCCTCTCCTCATAGCTCAATCCCCTCAACTCCGGTATCAGCCTAGTAAACCTCCTCTGCACTCCCTCCAGGGCCAAAACATCCTTGCGCAGGTGCGGCGCCCAAAACTGCACACAGTACTCCAGCTGCGGCCTCACCAATGCCCTATACAGCTGCAGCAAGACCTCCCTACTTTTATATTCAATCCCCTTCGCTATGAAGGCCAGCATCCCATTCGCCTTCCTGTACCCTGACCCTGTACTCAACGCTGGAACACCGAGATAACAAGGACATCTATGTCACTCTCCTATTTATTGACTACAGCTCAGCCTTCAATACCATTATTCCCACGCAACTCATCTCCAAACCCCATGGCCTGGGCTTTGGCACCTCCCTCTGCGACTGGATCCTGAACTCACAGACCACAATCAGTAAGGATAGGCAACAACACCTTCTCCACGATCATCCTCAACACCAGTGACCCCATAAGGCTGTGTTCTCAGCCCCCTACTATACTCCTTATACACCTATAACTGCGGCCAAATTCCCCTCTAGTTCGATTCTCAAGTTTGCTGATGACCACAGGGGGTTGGATCTCAAACAACGATGAGACAGAGTACAGGAATGAGATAGAGAATCTGGTGAACTGGTGCGGCAACAATAATCTCTCCCTCAATGCCAACAAAACGAAGGAGATTGTCATCGAGTTCAGGAAGTGTAAAGGAGAACATGCCCCTGTCTATACCAAGCAGAAAGGGTCGAGAGCTTCAAGTTTTAAGTGTCTGGATCACCAACAACCTGTCCTGGTCCCCGCTCCCCCATGCTGACACTATCGTTAAGAAACGCCTCTACTTTCTCAGAAGACTAAGGAAATTTGGCATGTCTGCTACGACTCTCACTAACTTTTACAGATGCCCCACAGTGCAGTAGCGAATGGGTTAATGAACTTTGTAATACTTGGAGAATGGTAAAAAAGTATTGTACAATTTGTATCTGGCTTGTTTTCATTTATCCCAGACGGATGTAAGATTTGTTTTTGTGTGCCCCAGACATGGAGACTGTGGCTGTCCTTGCTGTTGTACACAAGTTTATGATAGTCCATTCAGAAATGTAGCTGAACTGTCCACAAGTAGGATAGGGGTAAAAGTGAGGGCTGGAGAATCTTTTGCTCGATCTGTTGCTTGAAGCATCTGTCCTTATGTCCAAGTAACTTCGAACTCACGGTGTTCCTTCAGGAGAAGAAAAGATTGGGTAGATGTTACCCCAGGCGGGGCCAGAACACATTTACATAGAACCCTACAGTGCAGAAACAGGCCCTTCAGCCCATCGAGTCTGCACCGAACACAATCCCACCCAGAACCTATCCCCATATCCCTACACATTTACCTGCTAATCCCTCTAACCTACACATCCCAGGACACTAAGGGGCAATTTTAGCATAGCCAATGAACCTAACCCGCACATCTTTGGACTGTGGGAGGAAACCGGAGCACCCGGAGAAAACCCACGCAGACACGGGGAGAATGTGCAAACTCCACACAGGCAGTGACCCGAGCCGGGAATCGAACCCAGGACCCTGGAGCTGTGAAGCAGCAGTGCTAACCACTGTGCTATAATAAGGGAGTGAAATTGAGTGAGGGTCAGAGAGAGAGTTCTCCTCCCCCTCGAGGTGGGGACTGGAAGAATCCTGGGGGACCCCGGTGTTTTTGCGAATGAGTGAACGTTAAATGAAATTCTCTGACTGGCTGTGCATTGATTTGGAATTGGATTGTTTCCTGTTTTTATTCCTGTTGTGATTACGCTCTGGGTAAGGATGGTTGCCAATTTGCTCGCATTGGACTGGAGTAAACACAATAAGAAGTCTCACCACACCAGGTTAAAGTCCAACAGGTTTATTTGGTAGCACAAACAATTAGCCAAGTTCTGCACACATGAGGATGACCTCAACCGGGATCTTGGGTTCATGTCACACTATCCCACACAACTTGCCTGGGTTTGCAAAATCTCACTAACTGTCCTGTATGGAGACAATTCACATCTCTTTAACCTGTGCTTAATGCTCTCTCCACTCACATTATCCATAGAACTCCAACAGTAGAGAAAGAGGCCATTAAGCCCATTGAGTCTGCACCTAACACAATCCCACCCAGGCCCTACTCCCATATCCCTACATATTTTACCCACTAATCCCTCTAACCTACACATTTCAGGACACGAAGGGGCAATTTAGCATGGTCAATCAGCCTAACCCGCACAGTTTTGGACTGTGGGAGGAAACCGGAGCACCCGGAGGAAACCCACGCAGACACGAGGAGAATGTGCAAACTCCACACAGTCAGTGACACGAGCCGGGAATTGAACCCAGGACCCCGGAGCTGTGAAGCAGCAGTGCTAACCACTGTGCTACCGTGCCGCCCCAAATTGTCTGTACCTTTAAGTCTTGATTACCTGTAAAGACTCGCATTCCAACCATTATTTTGTAAATTGAATTTGTGTCTTTATATGCCCTGCTTGTGAACTGAAATCTCACTTACCTGATGAAGGAGCAGCACTCCGAAAGCTAGTGGTTTCTGCTACCAAATAAACCTGCTGCACTTTAACCTGGTGTTGTGAGAGGTCTTACTAAGGATGGTTGACAGGATGGGAAATTGTGGTGTGGGTTTTCATTAACCAAATGTTTTATTGATCCCAAAGGGGTCAAACCTCAGCAGAAATCTAACAGAGCTGAGAACAGACAACTTACTGTGTGGGAACAGAGAGATAAACAGCTCCCAGAGGACTGAGAAAACAAGAGGGCCTTGAATCCTTGATGACTCCTGGTGTCGAGGCCACCGTGTTTTCACTGCATGGCAATGGGAATGCTGACTCCCTGTACCAGGGACGGGAAGACAAGTGTTTGATACTTAGACATGGCTTGGGATGGTTCAATGACAGGTTTTTGCATTTGGTCCATTCCAATGTTAGCTGGGCAATGATTGGGTTAAATCAGTCTCCATAGACTTTGTGATATAAAAAGTATAAGAAGGGATTTCCCGCGCACAGAGATTTGTCGAGGTTTCACACGTTGCCGTGGCATCTGGGGCAGAGCGGGAAGCATTTCCATGGAGATGGTGTTTGTACACAGAGTGTAATGGTAATGCTGCTGTACTTTGATCCCACTGCTCAGACATTAGCCTGTGTCAGCTCTTATTGAGACTGAATAAAATCGAACCACTGTCACCAATAAGGGTTATCACTGGGAATCATTTCAGAGTTTGGGGAAAAGGGGAGAAAGGGTTAATTGACTCCCTGAACCCCCCACTGTCTAACATCACAGTAAAAAGTCTGACAACACCAGGTTTTAGTCCAACCGATTTATTTGATAATAGACTCACAAGCTTTCGAGGTTTCCCCTCTTCGTCAGGTGAATGGAGAGTTCTGGCCTCAGACAGAGCATATAAAGCACAGACAGTTGCTGATTAGAATGTGAATCCTTACACCTAACCTGCTGTTCAAGACCTAAAGTGGCTGATAATGTCTGAGGCCAGAACTCTCCATTCACCCATTCACCTGCTCTCAGTGTGGGAAGGGATTCAGTGTTTCATCAAATCTGCTGAGACTCAACAAATCTGTGTGGAGTTTGCACATTCTCCTCGTGTCTGCATGGGTTTCCTCCAGGTACTCTGGTTTCCTCCCACAGTCCAAAGATGTGTGGGTTAAGGTTGATTGGCCATGCTGAGATTGCCCCTTAGTGTCCAGGGATGTGTAGGTTAGAGGGATTAGTGGGTATAATATGTAGGGATAGGGGGGTAGAGCGTGGGTAGGATTGTGTTCGGTGCAGACTCGATGGGCCGAAGGGCCTCTTTCTGCACTGTAGGGTTCTATGATTCTATGACCTGACGAAGAGGCAGTCCCCTCGAAAGCTTGTGAGAATATTATCAAATAAATCGGTTGGACTAAAACCTGGTGTTGTCAGACTTTTTACTGTGTTTACGCCAGTCCAACGCCAGCATTCCCACATCATAACATCACTGTGTCAGAAATAAAATCTCATCAGGAAAAGTCCAGAACAATCAAATAGTTTTACTGTTAAAAGTTTATTAGTGAAACAGAACATGGTTAAAAACAAACAGAAAATGACTTGAGGATCAAAGACAATCTGAGTGAAAGGATGTTCACAATGTTCTGGACACAAATCTGTAACCTGTTCCACACTCTCTTTGTGGATCACCCTCCCCTCAGTCCACAAGCACGACCCTGCCCTCCCATTTGCCTTTCAAATTCATCACCTTGCTCTCACACTCACATTTCTGTCCATGACCTGCAGGAATGTTCGAGAGAAACCCCTTCCCCTCTCCCTCTCCCTCTCTCCCCTCCCTCTGCCCCCCCTCCCTCTCCCTCTCTCCCCTCCCTCTGCCCCCCTCCCTCTCCCTCTCTCCCCTCCCTCTGCCCCCCTCCCTCTCCCTCTCTCCCCTCCCCTTACCTCTCCCCACTCCCTCCCTCTCCCCACACCCTCCCGCTCCCCAGCGTCTCTCTCCCTACCCGCCGCCTCTCTCTCCCTCCCCCCTGCCTCCCTCCCCTCCCCACTCCCCCTCTCCTCACCCCCTCCCGAACTACTCTCCCCCCTCTCCTTCTCCCGATCCCCTCCCCTCCCCCACCCCCTCCCCCTCCCCACCCCTCTCCCTCTTCCCCCCCTCCACTCCCCCACTCCCCCTCCACTCCCCCTCTCACCCTCCCCTCCCCCTCTCCCCCTCCACTTCCCCTCTCCCCCTCCCCTCCCCCTCTCCTCCCCCTCTCCCCCTCCCCTCTCCCTATCCCCTCTCCCTCTTCCCCCTCCCCTAGCCCCTCTCCCTATCCCTTCCCCTCTCCCTATCCCATCCCCTCCCCTCCCCTCTCCTAACCCCTCTCCCCTCCCCTCTCCCTATCCCCTCTCCCTATCCCCTCCCCGACCCCTCCCCTCTCCCTTTCCCATCCCCGCCCCACCCCCTATCCCCACTCCTCCCCTATCCCCTCCCCTCTCCCCTCTCCTCTCCCCTCTCCCCTCCCTTCTCCCTATCCCCTCCCCTCTCCCTATCCCCTCTCCTCTCATTTCCCATACTCCCCCTCTCCCTATCCCCTCTCCTCTCCCTATCCCCTCCCCTCTCTCCCTATCCCCTCTCCACTCTCTCCTCCCCTCTCCCTATCCCCTCTCCTCTCCCTATCCCCTCCTCTCTCCCTCTCCCCTATCCCCTCCCCTCTCCCTATCTCCTCTCCCTATCCCCTCCCCTCTCCCCTCCCCTCTCCCTATGCCCTCCCCTTATCCCCTCCCCTCTCCCTATCCCCTCTCCCTATCCCCTCTCCCTATCCCCTCCCCTTATCCCCTCCCCTCTCCCTATCCCCTCTCCCTATCCCCTCTCCCTATCCCCTCTCCCTATCCCCTCCCCTCTCCCTATCCCCTCTCCCTATCCCCTCCCCTCTCCCTATCCCCACCCCTCTCCTTATCCCCTCCCCTCTCCTTATCCCCTCCCCTCTCCCTATCCCCTCCCCTCTCCTTATCCCCTCCCCTCTCCCTATCCCCTCCCCTCTCCCTATCCCCTCCCCTCTCCCTGTCCCTTCCCCTCGCCCTGTCCCTATCCCCTCTCCCTGTCCCTATCCCCTCTCCCTGTCCCTATCCCCTCTCATTATCCCCTCCCCTCCACCTATCCCCTCCCGTCTACCTATCCCCTCCCCCTCCCCTATCCCCTCTCCCCTCCCCTCTCCTTATTCCCTCCCCTCTCCCTATCCCCTCTCCTCTCCCTATCCCCCTCCCTATTCCCTCCCTATCCCCTCTCCTCTCCCTATCCCCACTCCTCTCCCTATCCCCTCTCCCTCTCCCCTCCCCTCTCCTCTCCCTATCCCCTCTCCCTATCCCCTCCCCCTCCCCTATCCCCTCTCCCCTCCCCTCTCCCTATTCCCTCCCCTCTCCCTATCCCCTCTCCTCTCCCTATCCCCCTCCCTATTCCCTCCCTATCCCCTCTCCTCTCCCTATCCCCTCTCCTCTCCCTATCCCCTCTCCCTCTCCCCTCCCCTCTCCTCTCCCTATCCCCTCTCCCCTCCCCTCTCCCTGTCCCCTCCCATCTCCCTGTCCCTATCCCCTCTCCTCTCCCTATCCCCTCTCCCTCTCCCCTCCCCTCTCCTCTCCCTATCCCCTCTCCCTGTCCCCTCCCATCTCCCTGTCCCTATCCCCTCTCCTCTCCCTATCCCCTCTCCCTCTCCCCTCCCCTCCCCTCTCCCTATCCCCTCTCCCTGTCCCCTCCCCCTCCCTGTCCCCTCCCCTATACCTATCCCCTCCCCTCTCCCTATCCCCTCTCCCCTCTCCCTATCCCCTCTCCCTATCCCCTCCCCCTCTCCCTATCCCCTCCCCTATCCCCTCCCCTCTCCTTATCCCCTATTCCCTCCCCTCTCCCTATCCCCTCCCTATCCCCTCTCCCTATATCCTCTCCCTATACCCTCTCCCTATCCCCTCTCCCCTCCCCTCTCCCTATCCCCTCTCCCTCTACCCCTCTCCCTATCCCCTCTCACTATCCCCTCTCCCTATCCCCTCTCCCCTCCCCCTATCCCCTCTCACTATCCCCTCTTCCTATCCCCTCTCCCCTCCCCTCTCCTTATCCCCTCTTCCTATCCCCTCTCCCTATCCCCTCCCCCTCTCCCTATCACCTCCCCCTCTCCCTATCCCCTCCCCCCTCTCCCTATCCACCTCTCCCCTATCCCCTCCCCTATCCCCTCCCCTCTCCTTATCCCCTATCCCCTCCCCTCTCCCCTATCCCCTCCCCCCTCCCCTCTCCTTATCCCCTCTCCCTATCCCCTCTCCCCTCCCCTCTCCTTATCCCCTCTCCCTATCCCCTCTCCCTATCCCCTCCCCCTCTCCCTATCACCTCCCCCTCTCCCTATCCCCTCCCCCCTCTCCCTATCCACCTCTCCCCTATCCCCTCCCCTCTCCTTATCCCCTATCCCCTCCCCTCTCCCTATCCCCTCCCCCTCTCCCCTCCCCTCTCCCTAACCCCTCCCTTCTCCCTTTCCCCTCCCCTCTCCCTTTCCCTCCCCTCTCCCTGTCCCCTCACCTCCCCTCTACTATCCCCTCCCCCCTCCCCTCTCCCTATCCCCTCTCCCCTCCCCTCTCCCTATTCCCTCCCCTCATCCCCTCCCTAACCCCTCTCCTCTCCCTATCCCCTCTCCCTGTCTCTATCCCCTCTCCCTGTCCCCTCCCCCTATCCCCTCCCCCTCTCCCCTCCCCTCTCCCTAACCCCTCCCCTCTCCCTTTCCCCTCCCCTCTCCCTTTCCCCTCCCCTCTCCCTGTCCCCTCACCTCCCCTCTACTATCCCCTCCCCCCTCCCCTCTCCCTATCCCCTCTCCCCTCCCCTCTCCCTCCCCTCTCCCTATTCCCTCCCCTCATCCCCTCCCTAACCCCTCTCCTCTCCCTATCCCCTCTCCCTGTCTCTATCCCCTCTCCCTGTCCCCTCCCCCTATCCCCTCCCCCTCTCCCCTCCCCTCTCCCTAACCCCTCCCCTCTCCCTTTCCCCTCCCCTCTCCCTTTCCCCTCCCCTCTCCCTTTCCCCTCCCCTCTCCCTGTCCCCCTCACCTCCCCTCTACTATCCCTCCCCCCTCCCCTCTCCCTATCCCCTCCCCTCTCCCCTCCCCTCATCCCCTCCCTAACCCCTCTCCTCTCCCTATCCCCTCTCCCTGTCTCTATCCCCTCTCCCTGTCCCCTCCCCCTGTCCCCCTCCCCTCTCCTCACCCCCTCATCCTCTCCCCTCTCGCTATCCCCTCTCTTCTCCCTATCCCCTCTCCTCTCCCTATCCCCTCCCCTCCCCTCTCCCTGTCCCCTCCCCTCTCCCTGTCCCCTCCCCCTATCCCCTCCCCTCTCCCTATCCCCTCCCCTCCCCTCACCCCCTCATCCTCTCCCCTCTTGCTATCCCCTCTCTTCTCCCTATCCCTCTCCTCTCCCTATCCCCTCTCCTCTCCCTATCCCCTCCCCTCCCCTCTCCCTGTCCCCTACCCTCCCCTCCCCGTCCCCTCCCCTCTCCCTATCCCCTCCTCTCCCCATCCCCTCCTCTCCCCTCTCCCTATCCCCTCCCCTCTACCTATCCCCTCTCCTCTCCCTATCCCCTCCCCTCCCCTCTCCCTGTCCCCTACCCTCCCCTCCCCGTCCCCGCCCCTCTCCCTATCCCCTCCTCTCCCCTCTCCCTATCCCCTCCTCTCCCCTCTCCCTATCCCCTCCCCTCTACCTATCCCCTCCCCTCTCCCTATCCCCTCCCCTCCCCCCTCCCCCTCTTCTCCCCACCTTCTCCTCCCCCGTCTTCTTCCCTCCCCTCCCTCCCTCCCCTCTCTCCCTCCCTCCCCTCCCCTCTCTCCCTCCACTCTCTCCCTCCCTCCCCTCTCTCCCTCCCCTCTCTCCCTCCCTCCCTCCCCTCTCTCCCTCCCTCCCTCCCCTCTCTCCCTCCCCTCTCCCTCTCGCCCTCCCCCCTCTCCCTCTTCCCCTCTCCCTCTCCCCCTCTCCCCTTTTCCCTCTCCCCTCCCCTCTCTCCCTCCCTCCCCTCCCCTCTCTCCCTCCCTCCCCTCTCTCCCTCCCTCCCCTCCCCTCTCTCCCCCCCTCTCTCCCCCCCTTCTCTCCCTCCCTCCCCTCCCCTCTCTCCCCCCCTCTCTCCCCCCCTCTCTCCCTCCCTCCCCCCCTCTCTCCCTCCCTCCCCTCTCCCTCTCCCCTCCCCCCTCCCTCTCCCCCTCCCTCTCCCCCCCCCTATACCCTCTCCCTGTCCCCTCCCCTCCCCGTCCCCTCTCCCTGTCCCTATCCCCTCTCCCTCTCCCTGTCCCCTCTCCCTCTCCCCGTCCCCTCTCCCTGTCCCTATCCCCTCTCCCTCTCCCAGTCCCCTCCCCCCTCCCCCTCCCCTCCCCTCCCCTCCCCCCCTCTCCCAGTCCCCCTCCCCTCCCCCCCTCCCCTCCCTCCCAGTCCCCTCCCCTCCCCAGTCCCCCTCCCCAGTCCCCCTCCCCTCTCCCCGTCCCTGACCCCTCCCCCATCCCCTCCTCCCCATCCCCCTCCTCCCCTCTCCCCTCTCCCCGTCCCTATCCCCTCTCCCCTCCCCCCTCCCTCCCCTCTCCCCCCTCCCCCCCCCTCTCCCCCCTCCCCCCCTCCCTCCCCCTCCCTCCCCTCCCCCCCTCTCCCCCCCCCTCTCCCCTCCCCCACCTCCCCCCTCTCCCCCCCTCCCCATTCCCCCTCCCCCCCTCTCCCCCCTCCCCATTCCCCCCTCCCCTCCCCCCCTCCCCCCCTCCCCCCCCCCTCCCCCCCTCCCCCCCTCCCCCCCCTCCCCCCCTCCCCCCCCCCCTCCCCCCCTCCCCCCTCCCCCCCCCCCTCCCCCCCTCCCCCTTCCCCTCTCCCCCGTCCCTATCCCCTCCTCCCCTCTCCCTATCCCCCTGTCCCTGCCCTCTCCCCCCCTCCCCCCCTCTCCCCCCTCCCCCCCTCTCCCCCCCTCTCCCCCCTCCCCTCTCCCCCCCTCTCCCCCCCTCCCCTCTCCCCCCCTCTCCTCTCCCCCCCTCTCCCCCCCTCTCCCCTCTCCCCCCTCCCCCCTCTCCCCCCCTCCCCCCTCTCCCCCCCTCTCCCCCCCTCTCCCCCTCTCCCCCCTCCCCCTCTCCCCCCTCTCCCCCCCTCCCCCCCCCCTCTCCCCTCTCCTCCCCTCCCCTCTCCAATAGACATTTAATCTCACCCGCCCTCTAACCAATCCCTGACTTGCACTGCTGCTTCACTGCTCCAGGGTCCCGGGTTCGATTCCCGGCTCGGGTGTCTGTCAGTATGAAGTTTGCACATTCTCCACGTGTCCTGCGTGGGTTTCCTCCGGGTGCTCCAGTTTCCTCCCACAGTCCAAAGATGTGCGAGTTTGATTGATTGGCCGTGCCTGAGAAATTGTCCCCTTAGTGTCCAGGGATGTGTAGGTTAGAGGGATTAGTGGGTATGGGATATGAGGGTAGGGTCCCTGGGTGGGATTGTGTTCGGTGCAGACTCGATGGGCTGAAGGGCCTCTTTCTGCTCTGTAGGGTTCTATGACATTCTTCCTGTAACCAGAACTACACACAGTATTCATGTATTTCATCAGTTTTTCCTTTCCAATTAAAAAAAAATTGATTTTAATTGCTATCTCAGAGTTGTGTTTTTGTCTGATGGTTAAGTCTCTTTTGAATTCGACGGTTAGTCTGGAAACTGAGGCACCTGTAACCTAACTAAACTGAGTCTCAATATTAATCATATGCATCTTTAACACTGGGGAGAGGCCATTCACCTGCTCTCTGTGTGGGAAAAGGATTCAGTCTTTCATCCCAGCTGCTGAGGCACCAACAAGTTCACGAGTGATTCCAGGGGTTGGATTCTGCTGTTATTGTTTCTGCTCTCAGTTACATCCAGGACTGCATTTTGTTCATTCTGACAGTTGGTCAATGGGGAGGGTCGGAGGGTTTCTTTCTGCTGGACTGGACAGTCTCATGACTTTGTCTCCAGTGGGCTGATGCTGTTTGGACTGAGGATCTGGGAAGGGAGTATGAGAAGCTAGGAATGGAATTAAAAAGTAGAACCGACAAGGTGGTTATCTCTGGGCTACTGCCTGAACCGAGGGCAGACGGGCGTAGGGTTGACAGGATAAAGGAAGTAAATGGGTGGCACAGGGATTGGTGTGGGAGGAATGGGTTCGAATTTATGGGGCATTGGCACCAGTATTGGGGTAGGTGGGACCTGTTCGGGCAGGATGGGGTTGGTCTGAATCATGCTGGGACCAGAGTGCTGGCGAATCGAGTAAAGAGGACTGTAGACAAGGCTTTAAACTAATTGGGGGGGGGGAGGGTGCGAGGGTAGGTGACGCTATGAGGTCTAAAGTTAAGGATAGGGTACAGGTAAGGGAAGAGGCCAAGGATGTCCCCAATTGGTGGCGTTACGGCAAGTAGGGTCCAGGTGAAGGCTGGGATGAAAGCGCTTTATCTGAATGCACGAAGCATTCGGAATAAAGTGGATGAGCTGATGGCGCAGATTGACACAAAATGGATACGATCTGGTGGCCATTACAGAGACGTGGCTGCAAGGTGACAGGGACTGGGAGATGAATGTACAGGGTTATCAAGTGTTTAGGAAGGATAGGCAGGAGGAAAGAGGGGGTGGCGTAGCTCTGCTGATTAAGGATAGTATCAAGGTGGTAGCAAGGGATGATATCGGAGCCAAGGAGCAGAAAGTGGAATCGTTGTGGGTGGAGATTAGGAACAGAAAAGGGAGGAAGACGCTAGTGGGTGTCGTCTATAGGCCCCCGAATAATGATCTGGAGGTGGGGCGGGCTGTTAACGCGCAAATAAGTGCAGCATGCAGGAATGGGACGGCAGTAGTTATGGGAGATTTCAATCTGCATATTGATTGGTCGACCCATGTTGGACGAGGTGGGCTCGAGGAGGAGTTCTTGGAATGCTGCCGGGATAATTTCCTTGAACAGTGTGTGTTGGAGCCGACGAGGGAGCGAGCTATCTTGGATCTGGTGCTATGTAATGAGGTGGGTAGAATTAGGGACCTTGCGGTGAAGGATCCTCTTGGAGAGAGTGATCATTGTATGGTGGAGTTTCTGGTGCAGATGGAGGAGGAGAAAGTGGGTTCCCAGACACGCGTCCTTTGTTTGAATAGAGGGGAGTACGGTAGGATGAGAGAAGAATTGGCGAATGTGGACTGGGGGAACGCGTTGGAAGGTAGGTCTGCTGAGGAGCAGTGGAGGATCTTTAAGGAGATCTTTCTTGGTGCTCAGCAGAAATTTATTCCGATGGTTAAAAAGGACAGTAGGAGGAGAGGTAATAAGCCGTGGATAACGAAGGAGGTGAAGGAAAGTGTTAAATTAAAAGCGGAGGAGTTTAGAGTAGCTAAGAGCAGTGGGCGAGAAGAGGATTGGGAGAGGTTTAAATGTCAACAAAGATTGACAAAGAAATTGATAAAGGAGGGTAGGAGAAGCTATGAGGCTGGGCTAGCACTTAATATAAAAAAGGATAGCAAGAGTTTTTATAAATATATAAAAAGGAAGAGGCTGGCTAGGGTAAACGTTGGTCCTTTAGAGGATGAGAAAGGGGAGCTAGTGGTAGGGGATAGGAATATGGCTAAGGTCTTGAATAACTTCTTTGTTTCTGTCTTCACGGAGGAGGATGTGAATAATTTGCCGGGTGTTAGCGATGGAAAGGTGGTAGGAATGGAGGGTCTTAATGACATTACTGTTACTAGAGAGGTGGTGCTCGACAGACTGGAGGGGCTGATTGTGGACAAGTCCCCAGGACCGGATGGAATGCATCCGAGGGTTCTGAAAGAAATGGCGGAGGTGATAGTGGATGCTTTGGTGGTTATTTTCCAGACGTCGCTGGATTCCGGGGAAGTGCCGGAAGATTGGAAAACGGCTAATGTTACACCGTTGTTTAAGAAGGGTGCCAGGCAAAAGGCGGGGAATTATAGGCCGGTTAGTTTAACGTCTGTGGTAGGTAAAATGTTAGAAACCGTCATTAAGGAGGAAATAGCGAGGCATCTTGAGGGGAATTGCTTGATAGGGCGGACGCAACACGGTTTCATTAAAGGGAAGTCGTGTCTGACAAATTTACTGGAGTTCTATGAGGATGTGTCTAGGGCGGTGGATGGAGGAGAGCCGGTGGATGTGGTCTTTCTGGATTTTCAGAAGGCGTTTGACAAGGTACCTCACAAGAGGTTATTGCAGAAGGTCAGGGGACATGGAGTTGGGGGTAGGGTGTTAGCGTGGATAGAGGATTGGTTGTCAAATAGGAGGCAGAGAGTGGGGGTCAATGGATGCTATTCGGATTGGCGGATGATGACTAGTGGGGTGCCCCAGGGGTCGGTGCTGGGGCCTCAGCTATTTACCATTTATATAGATGATCTGCAGGAGGGAACCGAGTGCAGGGTGTCGAAATTTGCTGATGACACCAAGATTGGGGGAAAGGCAAATTGTGCGGAGGGTGTGGAGAGTCTGCAGAAGGATCTAGATAGGCTGGGCGAATGGGCCAGGAAATGGCAAATGGAATTTAATGTTGGCAAGTGTGAGGTGGTCCACTTTGGTAGGAGGAATGGTAAGAAGGACTATTACTTACGGGGCGAAAAACTGCAGCAGGCGACGGTGCAGAGGGACCTCGGGGTCCTTGTGCATGAGTCGCAAAAACCCAGCTTGCAGGTGCAGCAGGTGGTCAGGAAGGCGAATGGGATGCTGGCCTTCATAGCGAGGGGGATTGAATATAAAAGTAGGGAGGTCTTGCTGCAGCTGTATAGGGCATTGGTGAGGCCGCAGCTGGAGTACTGTGTGCAGTTTTGGGCGCCGCACCTGCGCAAGGATATTTTGGCCCTGGAGGGAGTGCAGAGGAGGTTTACTAGGCTGATACCGGAGTTGAGGGGATTGAGCTATGAGGAGAGGCTGAATAAACTAGGCTTGTACTCGTTAGAGTTTAGAAGAATGAGGGGAGATCTCATTGAGACGTATAAGATGATGAATGGGATGGATAGGATAGAGGTGGAGAGACTCTTCCCGCTCAAAAAAGACAGTAGGACTAGGGGGCACAGCCTCAAGATAAAGGGGGGGCGGTTTAGAACAGAATTGAGGAGGAACTTCTTCACTCAAAGGGTGGTGAATCTCTGGAATTCTCTGCCCGTTGAAGTGGTGGAGGCTGCCTCGCTAAATATTTTCAAGAAACAGGTTGATGGGTTTTTGATAAGAGAAGGGATTAAGGGTTATGGGGAGAAAGCGGGAAGGTGGAGCTGAGTCACGACAGATCAGCCATGATCTTATTGAATGGCGGGGCAGGCTCGAGGGGCCAGATGGCCTACTCCTGCTCCTATTTCTTATGTTCTTATGAGTCTTGTTGCGAAAACCTGGTTTCAAATTTCACAAGGATTACAGCGGGTTCACACCGGGGAGAGGTCATTCATCTGCTCTCTGTGTGGAAAGGGATTCACTCAGTTAGCCAGTCTGTGGCCACACTGGCAAGTTCAGACTGGGGAGAGACATTGTCTGCTCTCAGTGTGGGGAGGGATTTAGTAAGATATCTAACCTGCTGAAGCACCAGTGTGTTCACAAGTAAAAACAGGGGTTGGATTCTGCTGTCATTGTAATCAGATCCAGGACTGAACTGTAACATAAAGGGTTAACGACTGGGTTATGCTATTGGAATGATATGGGTAGTGATGTGCCAGTGATATCAATCCATCGTGTGTTAAATCAGAGGGAGGGAGAGTTTGGAATCTTACCTGGGAGCTACATAATTATCTGTAATCTGTTCAGATGTAGCAAGAGTTAAACTGATTCCAGAGAATGTGTATTGTCTGTCTAAGATCCAGACCCTTTGCCTACAGTCCAATATAGATGGACACATTATGGAACATGGTGGAGACATTGTTGTAAAAACAACCCATTGGTAATACCAACGAAATCACAGAGTGAAAAACCTTTTAAAGGAGCTCGTAAAACAATCTGTGGGAGAAGGAGGCTCCCTGGTGAGGATAACAATGACCGTTCTGGTGAGCGCTCCCTGTCCTTGCCCCTGAGGGAGGAGATTCAATGGAGAGAAGGGGAATGATGACCAAACTGGGGAACAGTCTTGCCCCCTCCTGTCTGACTGCCTCGGAGGCCCGCCGGGGGCTATGGGAGTTAGAGAAACACCAGTACCCAGCAACATCAGACCTTCACAAAGAGAAGCAAAAACTTGAAGTTAGCAGCTTCCTTTGTACAATAGGTCCAAAGGCAGATGATGTTCTCTTAGTGCTTGGGTATCACTGCACACATTCTGTCCATTCTTAAAAATAATTTTCCCCAGCCGTAGGACCCCCTACAAAGGATATTGTGGGGTCCGTGTAGGGGTCTAGTATAATGGATTAACTAACGGGACATGATGATGTAGTTAGATCGTCAAGGGAAGGGTTGAAATCTTGCCTAGGAGCAACATACCTACTCTGTAACTTGTTTAGATGTAGTATTAATAATCACGTGTTAAACAGACACCACAGTTTGTCTAAGAATCAAGTCCCAATCAAAACTCTTTACTGGAGTCCCGATTACTATTATTTTTGTCAGCGTATCCTCCCTAATAACCCCCTGGAAAAGGATCTTGCAAAACACATCGCTGGGTAGAAATCCAGAGCTGATAATCAGAGAACATCCTTCCTCATTTCCAAGGAGACAACCCTGACCCACACAGTCCCTATTGATTGTGACCCTAATACATAGAACACAACAGGCCCTTCGGCCCACAAGTTGCACCGATCACATCCATACTTACCAGGCCATAGACCTATCTGTAAATCCCAATCCCATTAAACCCCATATACTCATCCAGAAGTCTTTTAAAAGACCCCAGCGAGTTCGTCTCTACCACCACCAACGGCAGCCGATTCCACTCACTCACCACCCTCTGAGTGAAAAACTTACCCCTGACATCACCTCTGTACCTGCTCCCCAGCACCTTAAAGAACAAGAACAAAGAACAACACAGCACGGGAAACAGGCCCTTCGGCCCAACGAGCCCACGCCGCCGTCCCATGGTCAGTGACCTATTCATGACTCTAGTCTATGCCTAATGTATGAGGATCAGGGAGCTCCAATATAGGGACAATTTGTTACCCAATCAATCAGCCTAAAAGCACATTTTTGGGATGTGGGAGGAAACCGGAGCACCCGGAGGAAACCCACGCAACCACGGGGAGAACGCACAAACTCCCACAGACACAGGCCCAACTCCATGTGTCCGCACAGCAACAGAGATAGTCTCTGAGCTGCCATGATGCCCTCGAGATGGTCCAGTTTACGCACACCAACGACATGAAGCAGTAGGCAACTCCCGAAGCAATATCCAAGAGCAGCCCACCACAACCTGCCGCATGCCCCTTTCTGGACTTAAATGCCTGTGGAGAGAAAAAATTCATTATTAAAAAGACTCTACATCCCTGAGGCTAAAACTGAATCCCAAGCCTACAATGTTTAGTAAGGCCTGCTATATCCCCCGATATGTAGACTGCTCATGTGGCTGTCTAAGTGACTCTTAAGCAACCCTAGCGTGCCTGCTTCCACCACCTTACTCGGCAGTGCATTCCACATCCCCACTACCCTTTGTGTGAAAAACTGCCCTCTAATATTAGTCTTATACCTAGCCCCCACTCACCCTAAGCCCGTGACCCCTCATTCTATCCATTTCTAATAGCGGAAAAAGCTTACCACCATTTACTCTATCTATCCCCTTCATAATCTTATAAACCTCTATTAGATCCCCCCTCAGCCGACGTCTCTCAAGGGAAAATAGCCCAAGTGCATTCAATCTTTCCTCGTAAGACAGCCCTTCCATACCAGGCAACATCCTGGTAAATCTCCTCTGCACTCTCTCCAGGATCTCTCCATCCTTCCGGTAGTACGGCGACCAGAACTGGACGCAGTACTCCAGGTGAGGCCTAACCAACGTTCTATACAACTGCAACATCAGATTCCTACTCTTATATTCTATACCCCTTCCTATGAAGGCTAACATGCCATACGCTTTCCTCATCACATTCTGCACCTGCACCGACACCTTCAGGGACTTGTGTACCTGCACCCCCAGGTCTCTCTGCGTATCTATACTCCGGATAGTTCTACCTTTTATCGTATAACTCCCCTCCACATTATTCCGGCCAAAGTGCATCACCTCGCATTTCTCCGGATTAAATTCCATTTGCCATCTATCTGCCCAATCTACCAGCCTATCTATGTCCTGTTGCATTGCCAGGCACTGCTCCTCAGTACCCGCCAATCCAACCATCTTAGTGTCATCAGCAAATTTGCTGATCACACCACCTACCCCCTCTTCCAAGTCATTAATATATACTACAAATAGTAGAGGTCCTAGTACCGAGCCCTGCGGCACCCCACTGGTGACAGACCTCCAATTGGAAAAGGAGCCCTCCACTACTACCCGCTGTCTCCTCCTCCCAAGCCAGTTCTCCACCCATCTACATACCTGGCCTTGTATCCCATGAGCCTTCACCTTTTCTATCAGCCTACCGTGAGGGACCTTGTCAAACGCCTTACTGAAATCCATATAGACAACATCAACGGCTTGTCCTTCGTCAACCGTTTTTGTCACCTCTTCAAAAAATTCCAACAGATTCGTAAGGCACGACCTCCCTGTAACGAAGCCATGCTGCGTATCCCTGATCAGATTGCAGCACTCCAGATGCTCATACATCCTATCCTTGAGGATCCTCTCCATTATCTTGCCTATAACTGAAGTCAAGCTCACTGGCCTATAGTTCCCTGGGTTATCCCTCTGACCCTTCTTAAACAACGGTACTACATTTGCAATCCGCCAATCCTCTGGGACCTCACCTGTGTCCAAAGAAGAGGCAAACATTTGCGTCCTCTCGTAGCGATCATTTCAGCCCTGGGAAATAGCCTCCGAGAATCCACCCTATCTATACCTATTTTATAAACCTCTATCAGGTCGCCTCTCAACCTTCGTCTCTCCAGGGAGAAGAGTCCCAGCTCCCTCAACCTATCTTCATAAGGCATGCCTCCCAGTGCAGGCAACATCCTTGTAAATCTCCTCTGTACCCTCTCAATAGCTTCCACATCCTTCCTATAGTGAGGCGACCAGAACTGCGCACAGTACTCCAAGTGGGGTCTGACAAGGGACTTGTAAAGTTGCAGCATTACCTCCCGACTCCTAAACTCAATCCCTCGATTAATGAAGGCCAGTACACCATACGCCTTCTTGACCACCTCTTCCACCTGCGAGGCCGATTTAAGAGTCCTATGGACCTGGACCCCAAGATCCTTCTGCTCTTCCACACTGCTACCTTTGATATTGTATTCCTTCATCCCATTGGTCCTGCCAAAATGGACCACTACACATTTATCTGCGTTGAAGTCCATCTGCCACTTCTCCGCCCAGTCTTGCATCCTATCTATGTCTCGCTGCAACTTCTGACATCTCTCCAGACCATCCACAACACCACCGACCTTTGTATCATTGGCGAACTTACCAACCCATCCCTCCACTTCCTCATCCAGGTCGTTTATGAAAATGACAAACAGCAAGGGTCCCAGAACAGATCCCTGGGGCACCCCACTGGTGACCGATCTCCATGCAGAAAAAGACCCATCCTCCTATCAAACTGCCATGGGTGTCGCACTAATAGAGAGACAGGAAGATGCAGGAGGACTGACTGGGAAATGGACCTCCAATTAATCGAGGCACGAGAGAGGGTCACCAGCGCTAATGGTGACGTGACCCCTGGGATTCTGTGTCCCTGTGTCCAAAACGGGGAGTCACGGGAACAGGGTACAGAGGAGCTGGACAGAAAGCATTTGTGTCCAGAACATCCTTTCATTCAGGTTGTCTTTGATCCTCAAATCATTTTCTGATTGTTTAACCATGTTCTGTTTCACTAATAAACTTTTATCAATAAAAATATTTGCTTTTTTTGGACTTTTCCTGATGTACTTTAGGGGAAGTGGGTGAGAGGGGTGGGCAGGCTCTTTAACAGAGAGTGAATCCCTCTGAGATCATTGGGAAAGGAGCCAGAGGGGGAGATGAGATTTTATTTCTGACACAGTGATGTTAGACAGTGGGGGGTTTCAGGGAGTCAATTAACCCTTTCTCCCCTTTTCCCCAAACTCTGAAATGATTCCCAGTGATCACCCTTATTGGTGACAGTGGTTCGATTTTATTCAGTCTCAATAAGAGCTGACACAGGCTAATGTCTGAGCAGTGGGATCAAAGTACAGCAGCATTACCATTACACTCTGTGTACAAACACCATCTCCATGGAAATGCTTCCCGCTCTGCCCCAGATGTCACGGCAACGTGTGAAACCTCGACAAATCTCTGTGCGCGGGGAATCCCTTCTTATACTTTTTATATCACAAAGTCTATGGAAACTGATTTAACCCAATCATTGCCCAGCTAACATTGGAATGGACCAAATGCAAAAACCTGTCATTGAACCATCCCAAGCCATGTCTAAGTATCAAACACTTGTCTTCCCGTCCCTGGTACAGGGAGTCAGCATTCCCATTGCCATGCAGTGAAAACACGGTGGCCTCGACACCAGGAGTCATCGAGGATTCAAGGCCCTCTTGTTTTCTCAGTCCTCTGGGAGCTGTTTATCTCTCTATTCCCACACAGTAAGTTGTCTGTTCTCAGCTCTGTTAGATTTCTGCTGAGGTTTGACCCCTTTGGGATCAATAAAACATTTGGTTAATGAAGACCCAAACCACAATTTCCCATCCTGTCGACCATCCTTACCCAGAGCGTAATCACAACAGGAATAAAAACAGGAAACAATCCAATTCCAAATCAATGCACAGCCAGTCAGAGAATTTCATTTAACGTTCACTCATTCGCAAAAACACCGGGGTCCCCCAGGATTCTTCCAGTCCCCACCTCGAGGGGGAGGAGAACTCTCTCTCTGACCCTCACTCAATTTCACTCCCTTATTTTCCAGTTGTGTTCTGGCCTCGCCTGGGGTAACATTGACTCGATCTTCTCTTCCCTGGAAGGAGCACCGTGAGTTCGAGGATACTCGTACATAAGGACAGATGCTTCAAGCAACAGATCGAGCAAAAGGTTCTCCAGCTCTCTCCCCTATCCAACTTGTGGCAGTTCTTACTCAATATCATTTCTTCCAAGCCCTTAATTGTCCCAGTCTATAATATTACACATTTTACTTTAATGTTCCTGAGTTTGTGTCCATGTTTAATTTGTGTGTTTAATTGGCTCCTGATAGTTTTGAGCTCAGTTTCTCTCTGGAATGTGTGTCGATGCCTCGATGGTGTCACAATGTTGTCTCAATCCCCTGGCCACATTAACATCTCCTGCTGTGTCTCAAGTCGCTGTGTGTGTTTGGGACCCGCTCATCACTCCATCTCACCAGGAATTTAGACTCGCGATTTTTTCACATATAATAAATCATTCTTAACTCTCAGATGGGCTGTTGAAAAGATCAAAATGTCTTTCTTCTCTCCATGTATATTCCATGTAGTGGCTGGGCTTTCAAATGTTTTTCTTTGAGACAAGTTCATGGCAAGGATGTAAATATCTCCAAGAGAAAGTGATCAATTTATTCATCCCATCTACACATTCACATTTCACTAGACTGTAGGTGGATTCCAGATTGATATATTCCATTCATTCACACCCAAGGGGAGTTATTCCAGTTCCTTCATTGGGTGGGTGCTCAATATCTTTAAAACAGAAATTAAACATTCCCATTTGATTTCAGTGGTTAACACATTCTGTTAGTTTGTTCTTTATTGTCAATCTCAGGCTGGAGTTGTTTCCCTTTGGAGCATTTGACCGAGGTGGAAAAGATTCTATCAGGTTAGACAGGTGGATAAAGAAAAGCTGTTCTCAATAGCCAGATGGGACAAGGACGAGGGAGATGCAGATTTAAAGTTTTGGGTCAGAGATGCAGGAAGGGGGGTGTGAGGAAGAATACTTTTGATGCAGCGAATGGTAATGAGCTGGAATAAACAAGTACAAAGGACTTTGGATGGACATTCAGGGGTGGGGGGAGTCCACACAGGAATGCTGATTAAATATCTCAACTTTCTAACACCCTGTCACTCTGTGATCCTTGTGAAATTTGAAACCAGGTATTCGCAACAAGACTCGAAGAGCATCAGCCCACTGGAGGCAAAGTCATGAGACTGTCCAGTCCAGCAGAAAGAAACCCTCCGACCCTCCCCATTGACCAACTGTCAGAATGAACAAAATGCAGTCCTGGATGTAACTGAGAGCAGAAACAGTAACAGCAGAATCCAACCCCTGGAATCACTCGTGGACTCGCTGGTGTGTCTGTAGGTGCGATAACTGAGTGAATCCCTTCCCGCACTCAGGGCAGGTGAACGGCCTCTCCCCAGTGTGTACCCGCTGGTGTGTCCGCAGGCTGGATGACTGACTGAATCCCTTCCCACACTGAGAGCAGATGAACGGTTTCTCCCCGGTGTGAACCCGCTGGTGTGTCCGCAGATTGGATAACCGAGTGAATCTCTTCCTACACACAGAGCAGGTGAATGGTCTGTCCCCAGTGTGAACTCGCTGGTGTGTCCGCAGGGTGGATACTTGAGTGAATCCCTCCCCGCACTGAGAGCAGGTGAACGGCCTCTCCCCAGTGTGAACTCTCTGGTGTGTCCGCAGGTGGGAGGCCAGAGTGAATCCTTTCCCCCACACAGAGCAGGTGAACGGCCTCTCCCCAGTGTGAACTCTCTGGTGTGTCCGCAGGTGGGAGGCCAGAGTGAATCCTTTCCCACACACAGAGCAGGTGAACGGCCTCTCCCCAGTGTGACCTCGCTCATGTGTCCGCAGGCTGGATAACTGAGTGAATCCCTTCCCACAGTGAACGCAGGTGAACGGTTTCTCCCCGGTGTGAACTCGCTGGTGTGCCCGCAGGCCGGATACCTGAGTGAAACTCTTCCCACACACACTGCAGGTGAACGGCCTCTCCCCAGTGTGAACTCGCTGGTGTTGCTGCAGGCTGGATAACCGGATGAATCCCTCCCCACACTGAGTGCAAATGAACGGCCTCTCCCCAGTGTGGCTGCGCCGATGAGCTTCCAGCTGAGATGGGGCTCTGTATCCCTTCCCACAGTCCGCACATGTCCACGGTTTCTCCATGGTACAGGTGTCTTTGCCTCTCTTTTGGGTGGACAATCAGTTGAAGCCTCGTCCACACACAGAACACAAACACAGTCTCTCCCCGCTGTGAATGGGGTGATATTTATTCAGGCTGTGGAACTGGTTAAAGCTCTTCAGTCAGTGCACTGGAACACTCTCACTCGAGTGTGGCCATGTGTTTTCCAGTCACACCGATATTCAAAATCTTTTCAAATTAACAGACCAGACAATCATTTCTCCTTCTAGATTCAAAGGCCGATGATACTCAGGTCCCAGGTTCACTATAATTGTCAGATCTAGATGTGACGTTTGAGATTTCTGCCTGTGATTCCTCTTTCAATATCCTATAAAAGGAGTTCACAAAAGTCATCAGCGTCTGTAGAATCTCATCGAATCCCTGCAGAGGCCATTCAGCCCATCATCCCGACACTACGGTCAATTTTAGCACGGCCAATCATCCTAACCTGCACATCATTGGCCTGTGGGAGGAAACCAGCGCACCCGGAGGAAACCCACGCAGACATGGGGAGAATGTGCAAATTCCACACAGACAGTGACCCGAAGCTGGAATTGAACCGGGTTTCTGGCACTGTGAGGCAGCCGTGCGAACCACTGTGGCGCCCAAGATAGGAATTCAGAACAAACAATTCTCGTTTCTATGGAATACTCGTTCCCCTCTCATTCCCCAAAAAGCTGTAAATCTCCATCCCACACACTCTCCCTCCATTCTCACTCTGCTGGATCTAATATTCACCCTCCCAATTCTCCTGAACATAGAACATTACAGCACAGAACAGGCCCTTCGGCCCCCCTCACCACCCTTTGGGTAAAGAACCTACCCCTGACATCTGTCCTATAACTACCCCCCCTTAATTTAAAGCCATGCCCCCTCGTGCTAGCTTTCTCCATCCTAGGAAAAAGGCTATCACTATCCACCCTGTCTAAACCTCTAATCATTTTATATGTTTCAATGAGATCCCCTCGCAGCCGCCTTCTTTCCAGCGAAAACAACCCCAAATCTCTCAATCTCTCCTCATAGGACCTCCCCTCCATACCAGGCAACATCCTGGTAAACCTCCTCTGCACCCTCTCCAAAGCCTCCACATCAATGTCTTTAAGAGAGAGACAGAGACCTGGGCCAATCTTCCCAGAGTCTGCTCCCTCCCTGGATTCACTTCCTTTCCCTTCAGTTGCTGCAAGTCCCCAGTTTCCCCCCAGAATGAGGAAAGAAATGGAAAGGGGGAGTAAAGAAAGTGTTTTACTCACAGATGTGGGAGACAGGAGGAAGTTTCAGTCTGTCTGAAGCTCAATCTTCATTCACACAAAGCCCGCGCCCTGATTGGCTGGAGGACCAGAGTCCTTCCGGTCCTCCAGCTGTTCCCATTGGACAGTGCCGATGAGAGGGAAGGGCACCTGATTCTAATTTGAGGAATGCGCATGTGCGGGTTTTTGAGTGAATGCGCATGTGCATATTTTTGGGTTAATGCGCATGTGCGGATCGGGGCGGGGGCGGGGGCGGGGGCGGGGGCGGGGGCGGGGCCGGGGGCGGGGCCGGGGCCTGGACCTGGACAAAGCCGGCGCGCTGACCATTGTGTGTCCGGGTCTTGCAGCCTTTCGATTGGCTCCAGCGCGGCTGGAGGGTGAAGTCCCGCCCACCCCCAACGCGAGGCTCCACGCCTCATTGTCTGTCTGCGGAGGATTGGCCAATGGGAACTGTGCAAGACCGGAAGGACTCTGCTGCTCCAGCCAATCAAAGCTCCCCATGGTCTGAATACGGAAGTAAGAAAATAAGCTGGTTCACCAGCTCCTCTCTGAATGAAGACTTCAGACAGACTCAAACTTCCTCATCTCCCACATCTGTGAATAAAACACTTTCTTTTCTCCCCCTTTCCATTTCTTTACTCATTCTAGAGTTGAATTTATAACATGTAGATCACTATCCTGGTCTCATTAAAAATCCTCCTCACATTCTTCATGTATCTCTAACTTATGTGTCTGACACACATAAGCTCTCTGCTCAAAGGCAAAACTTTAAGGTGGAAATTAGCTTGAAGATTTTCAGGTCTGTGATCCAGGACAGGACAGGACAGTGTGAGAATGGAGACAGAGTGTGTGGGATGGAGATTTGAGGCAGGAAATTATGTTCTGGAGAAACTAAAATTGGCTTTTCTGAATTTCTGTCCTGCACTGATAGTAATAACTTTTAACAGGATATCAGAAGGTATTTAAGGTATCAGAAGGTATGGAATTTAATGTTGGCAAGTGTGAGGTGGTCCACTTTGGTAGGAAGAATGGTAGGAAGGACTATTACTTACGGGGCGAAAAACTGCAGCAGGTGATGGTGCAGAGGGACCTCGGGATCCTTGTGCATGAGTCGCAAAAACCCAGCTTGCAGGTGCAGCAGGTGGTCAGGAAGGCAAATGGGATGCTGGCCTTCATAGCGAGGGGGATTGAATATAAAAGTAGGGAGGTCTTGCTGCAGCTGTATAGGGCATTGGTGAGGCCGCAGCTGGAGTACTGTGTGCAGTTTTGGGCACCGCACCTGCACAAAGATATTTTGGCCTTAGAGGGAGTGCAGAGGAGGTTTACTAGGCTGATACCGGACTTGAGGGGGTTGAGCTATGAGGAGAGGCTGAAGAAACTGGGCTTGTACTCGTTAGAGTTTAGAAGAATGAGGGGAGATCTCATTGAGACGTATAAGATGATGAATGGGATGGATAGGATAGAGGTGGAGAGACTCTTCCCGCTCAAAAAAGACAGTAGGATTAGGGGGCACAGCCTCAAGATAAAAGGGGAGGCGGTTTAGAACGGAGTTGAGGAGGAACTTCTTCACTCAAAGGGTGGTGAATCTCTGGAATTCTCTGCCTGTTGAAGTGGTGGAGGCTGCCTCGCTAAATATTTTTAAGACGCGGATTGATGGGTTTTTGATAAGAGAGGGGATTAAGGATTATGGGGAGAAATCGGGAAAGTGGAACTGAGCAGCGACAGATCAGCCATGATCTTATTGAATGGCGGAGCAGGCTCAAAGGGCTAGATGGTCTACTCCTGCTCCTATTTCTTATGTTCTTATGTTCTTAAGGTGAGAAATAGTAGACAGAAATCTTAAACCAAACTTCACATCAACAGCTGACAGTCACTCAATTCATCAGAACCTGAAGATCAACAGCTATTGAATCCAGGCAAAATGTTTCATAGAACATAGAACATTACAGCGCAGAACAGGCCCTTCGGCCCACGATGTTGCGCCGACCAGTTACAAAACAATGACCCACTAGCCTAAACCAATCCCTTTTCATCCATAAACCTATCCACAGATCTCTTAAACGCCCCCAAACTAGGTGCATTTACAACTGCAGCTGGCAGGGCATTCCAGTCCCTCACCACCTTCTGGGTAAAGAACCTACCCCTGACATCTGTCCTATAACTACCCCCCCTTAATTTAAAATCGTGCCCCCTCGTGCTAGCTTTCTCCATCCTAGGAAAAAGGCTATCACTATCTACCCTGTCTAAACCTCTAATCATCTTATATGTTTCAGTGAGATCCCCTCTTAGCCGCCTTCTTTCCAGCGAAAACAACCCCAAATCTCTCAGTCTCTCCTCATAGGATCTCCCCTCCATACCAGGCAACATCCTGGTAAACCTCCTCTGCACCCTCTCCAAAGCCTCTACATGTTTCCTGTAATGTGGGGACCAGAACTGCACACAAAACTCCAAGTGTGGCCGCACCAGAGTTGTGTACAGTTGCAACATGACGCTGCGACTCCTAAATTCAATCCCCTTACCAATAAACGCCAAGACACCGTATGCCTTCTTAACAACCTTATCTACTTGATTCCCAACTTTCAGGGATCTATGTACACATACACCTAGATCCCTCTGCTCCTCCACACTATTCAAAGTCCTCCCGTTAGCCCTATACTCAACACATCTGTTATTCCTACCGAAATGAATTACTTCATACTTCTCCACATTAAACTCCATCCGCCACCTCTCAGCCCAGCTCTGCAACCTTTCTAAGTCATCCTGCAAACTATGACACCCTTCCTCACAATCTACCACTCCTCCGACTTTGGTGTCATCAGCAAACTTACTAATCCACCCAACTATACCCTCATCCAGATCATTAATAAAAATTACAAACAGCAGTGGCCCCAAAACAGATCCCTGAGGCACACCACTTGTAACCGAACTCCATGACGAATATTTCCCATCAACCACCACTCTCTGTCTCCTATCTGCTAGCCAATTCCTGATCTAATTACCTAGATCACCCCCAATCCCATACATCTGCATTTTCTGCAGAAGCCTACTGTTTTATCTGCTTCAGAAGGCTTTGAATATCATGTGACTGGAAAAGCACCGAGCCCCCCCACACACCTGAATGAGAGTGTTCCAATGCATTAACTGTGGAAAGAGCTTTAACCAGTTACACAGCCTGAAAATACATCGCAGCATTCACAGCGGGGAGAGACTGTACCCGTGTTCTGTGTGAGATTGAACATAGAACACTACAGCACAAACAGGCCCTTTGGCCCACAAGTTGCACCGATCATATCCCTACCTACTAGGCCTATCTATAACCCTCAATCCCATTAAATCCCATATACTCATCCAAAAGTCTCTTAAAAGACCCCAGCAAGTTTGTCTCCACCACCACCGACAGCAGCCAATTCCACTCACTCATCACCCTCTGAGTGAAAAACTTACCCCTGACTGTCTGTCTAACCTGAGGAGTCATGAGGGGACTGGTGGGGGTGGGAGATTTAGAGTCCTATCTTAGTTGGAAATTCATTGACACACTCACACTGTAGAGAGGCCATTCATCTGCTATGCGTGTGGGAAGGGATTCACTCGTCCATCTACCCCGTTGAGTCACGATCTCACTCCACCCAGGAGAGATTATTTAAATGCTCCTACTGTGGGAGTGGTTTCAAAAGCTGTCAGGAATGGATGCTCCACCAGCGTGTTCCCACTGAGGAGAGACCGTTCAGCTGCTCTCACAGCACAAAGAGATTTTAAATGTCATCCAACCAGCAGAAACGTCAGCAAATTCACACTGAAGAGAAGCCAGCTGTATGTGTGTGAAGGGATTCACTCAGTTGTGCAGCCTGAATACACATCAGCAAGCTCACACCGGGTAAAGGCTGTTCACCTGCTCTCCTGTGGGAAGGGATTCATTCGGTTGACAATCCTGATGGGATACCAGCCATTCACCTGCTCTGATTGTGGGAGGGGATCCACCCAGTTATCCAGCTTGCAGACACAACAACAAGTTCATAAGAACATAAGAACATAAGAAATAGGAGCAGGAGTAGGCCATCTGGCCCTTCGAGTCTGCCCCACCATTCAATAAGATCATGGGTGATCTGTCGTGACTCAGCTCCACCTTCCCGCCCTCTCCCCATAACCCTTAATCCCTTCTCTTATCAAAAACCCATCAACCCGTTTCTTAAAAATATTTAGCGAGGCAGCCTCCACCACTTCAACGGGCAGAGAATTCCAGAGATTCACCACCCTTTGAGTGAAGAGGTTCCTCCTCAACTCTGTTCTAAACCGCCTCCCCTTTACCTTGAGGCTGTGCCCCCTAGTCCTACTGTCTTTTTTGAGCGGGAAGAGTCTCTCCACCTCTATCCTATCCATCCCATTCATCATCTTATACGTCTCAATGAGATCTCCCCTCATTCTTCTAAACTCTAACGAGTAAAAGCCCAGTTTCTTCAGCCTCTCCTCATAGCTCAATCCCCTCAACTCCGGTATCAGCCTAGTAAACCTCCTCTGCACTCCCTCCAAGGCCAAAATATCCTTGCGTAAGTGCGGCGCCCAAAACTGCACACAGTACTCCAGCTGCGGCCTCACCAATGCCCTATACAGCTGCAGCAAGACCTCCCTACTTTTATATTCAATCCTCACACTGGGGAGAGATGCGGGTTAGGTTGATTGGCCGTGTTGAGTTGCCTCTATCAGGAGGATTAGCAGGGTAAATGCATGGGTTACGGGGATAGGGCTTGGGAGGAAATGGGGTGGGTGATTCGACGCACCAAATCACTACCTTCTGTATTGTAGTGATTCAGTTCTTTGAACACAATAGAACTGTTTCGTACTATCTCTTTACAACCCCTTATTCACACAGATTTTTCTGCAGCAGCAAAAGAGACTCACGGATGGTATGTTGCCTCCCGGGTGCAAGAGTCTGTGATGTCTCAGATCGTGTTTTCAAGATCCTTATCGGGAAGGGGGCAGTCGCAGGTCATGGTACACATCGGTACCAACGACGTAGGTAGGAGAAGGGATGGGGGTTTAAAACAGGAATTTCGGGAACTAGGATGGAAGCTGAGAGCCAGGACAAAGCATGTTGTCATCTCTGGTTTGTAGCTGGTGCCACGTGCTAGCGAGTTGAGGAACAAGGAGAGAGAGGGTTTCATTTACATGGATAATTGGAGCACGTTCTGGGGAAGGTGGGTCCTGTACAACAGGATGGTTTGTACCTGAAACAGAGGGGCACCAATATCCTGGGAGGGAAATTTGCGTTGGCTGTTCAAGGAGATTTAAACTAATTTGTCAGGGGGATGGGAAAACAAGATGTAGTCCAAAAGCCAGTGTTGAGGGTCATGAGGTACTGAGGAAGGTACCAAGATCGCAGGAGTGTACAGGCAGACAGGATGGTGGGTTGAAGTGGATCTACTTCAATGCAAGGAGCATCCAGAATAAGGTAGGTGAACTTGGAGCGTGGATTGGTACTTGGGACTATGATGTTGTGGCCATTACAGAGACGTGGTTAGAACAGGGACAGGAATGGGTGTTGGTATTTCCGGGGTATAGATGTTTCAGTAAGAGTAGGGAAGGTGGTAAAAGAGGTGGAGGAGTAGCATTGTTAATCAAGGATAGTTTAACGGCTGCTGGAAGGCATTTCAAAGAACAAAAACAGCCCGGGAAACAGGCCCTTCGGCCCAACGAGCCCGTGCCGCCATTTTAACATTACCCAAACCCCCCCCCACCCATGACCCTTATCTATTGCTTATGGCATTCCACATTGAGGGAAACTAATTTATGGACAATTTATTACCTCCAATCAGCCTAACAGCACATCTTTGGGGTGTGGGAGGAAACCGGAGCACCCGGAGAAAACCCACGCAAGCACGGGGAGAATGCGCAAACTCCCACAGACACCGGCCCAAATCCATGTGTCTGCACAGCAATCAGTGATAGTCACTGAGCTGTCGTCTTGCCCAGTATCTGGTCCAGTTTAGACACACACTAACGACATGAAGCACTAGGCCAATCTCGAACATCCAAGAGCAGCCCCAGTACGACCCATCGCGTGTATGCCCCTCGTTGGACACAAGGCGGACCGACTTAAAACCTGTGAATTAAAAGAGAAAAACATTATTATCATTCCTCATCCTTATACATTACCAGGGGCATCCCAATGCTAATGAACCTTATTTAAAACAATCTCCGATATCCACCCATCTCCAATCCACTCATGTGCCTGTCTAAGTTACTCTTAAACAACTCCAGCGTGCCTGCCTCCACCATCTTACTTGGCAGAGCATTCCATACCCCCACTACCCTCTATGTGAAAAACCTCCCTCTAATATCCGTGTTGTACCTCTCCCCCCTCACCTTAAGCACCCGGCCCCTCGTACTGTGTGTCTCTAACATAGGAAATAGCTTACCTCTGTTTACTCTATCTGTACCCTTCAGAATTTTATATACAAAGAACAAAGAACAACCCAGCACGGGAAACAGGCCCTTCGGCCCAACGAGCCCACGCCACTGCATCCTCCGACACCTACCCTGTGTGTATGTGAGTGGAACCCCTAACTTAGCCAGATTCAAGGGAGAATAATGTCAATTTGTTACACCAATCCACCTAAGAGCACATCTTTGGGGTGTGGGAGGAAACCGGAGCACCCGGAGGAAACCCACGCAAGCACGGGGAGAATGCGCAAACTCCCACAGACACAGGCCCAAATCCATGTGTCTGCACAGCAAACAGTGATAGTCACTGAGCTGTTGTGGTGTCCATCTGCTGGTCCAGGATCAAGCACACACACCGACACGAAGTACTAGGCCACTCTCGAAACCTCCAAGAGCAGCCCACGCACGACCCACCGTGTGAATGCCCCTCGTTTGACAACAAGGTGGACCGACACCTGCGGAATAAAAAGACAAAACGTTAACATGTAATTCTACATTTCCGATGTCATCCCCAGGCTCTGACCCTATTTAATACCATCTACTATAACCCTCCATCCCTGTTTCACTCATGTGTCTAAGTAAACCTTAAACGAGTCCAGCGTTCCTGCCTCCACCACCCTACTCGGTAGCGCGTTCCATACCCCCACAACCCTCTGCATGAAGAACCTTCTTCTCATATCCAAATTATACTTCTCCCCCCTCACCCTTAGATCGTGACCTCTCGTAATTGTCCCCAATCTAGGGAACAGCCTACCACTATTGACTCTATCTATTCCCTTCAGTATTTTATATACATCTATCATGTCCGGCCTTAATCTCCGACTTTCCAAGGAAAAGAGTCCCAGTTTCTCCAACCTTTCCTCGTAACTCAGTCCTTCCATGCCAGGCAACATCCTGGTAAACCTCCTCTGCACTCTCTCCAGAGTCTCCACGTCCTTCCGGTAGTAAGGTGACCAGAACTGGATACAGTACTCCAAATGCGGTCTAACCAACATTCTGTACAACTGAAGCCTTAGATGGTAGCTCCTATACTTTATACCCCTTCCTATAAAGGCTAGCATTCCATAAGCTTTCCTCACAACCTTCTCTACTTGTGTCACCACCTTCATAGACTTGTGAACCTGCACTCCCAGGTCCCTCTGTATGTCTATACTCCTAATCGGTCTACCTTTTATCACGTAGCTCCTCTCTGCATTATTCCTTCCAAAATGCATCACCTCACATTTGTCAGGATTAAATTCCATCTGCCATCTATCTGCCCAATATACCAACCTATCTATATCCTGCTGTGTCACCTGGCATTCCTCCTCGGTATCTGCCAATCCTGCCATCTTGGTGTCATCCGCAAACTTGCTGATCACACCACGTACGCCCTCTTCCAAGTCGTTTCTATAGACTACAAAGAGGAGAGGTCCCAGTACTGAGCCCTGCGGCACACCACTGGTCACTGGCCTCCAGCCCGAAAAGGTCCCCTCGACAACTACCCTCTGTCTCCTATTGCCCAGCCAGTTTTCAATCCACCTAGCTACCTGTCCTTGTATCCCATGTGCCTTAACCTTTTCTACCAGCCTACCGTGAGGGACTTTGTCAAACGCCTTATTGAAATCCATATAGATGACATCAACGGCTCGCCCATCATCAACCGTTTTTGTCACCTCCTCAAAAAATTCTACCAGATTCGTAAGGCAAGGCCTCCCCCTAACAAAGCCATGTTGCATATCCCTAATCAGATCGCAACGCTCCAAATGCTCATACATCCTATCCCTAAGAATTTTTTCCAATAATTTTCCTACCACCGATGTCAAACTCACCGGTCTATAATTTCCAGGGTTATCCCTACTACCCTTTTTAAACAGCGGTACCGCATTAGCTACCCTCCGGTCCTCTGGGACCTCACCTGTGTCCAAGGAAGAGACAAAGATTTGCGTCAGAGGCCCAGAAATTTCATCTTTCACCTCCCTAAGCAGCCTGGGATAAATACCATCAGGCCCCGGAGCTTTATCCGTCCTTACGCTACCTGAAAGCCTTAGCACTTCCTCCCTCGTAATGGATATTTCCTGCCAGTTCCCTCCAAGACACTACACGACACCAAACCCCTCTCCTTCGGGGTGAATACCGACGCAAAGTATTCATTCAGCATCTCCCCCATTCCCTCCGACTCGATACATAACTCCCCTCCTTTGTCCCTAAGAGAACCAATTTTCCCTCTAACCACTCTCTTGCTCCTAATATAGGAGTAAAATGCTCTATTAGATCCCCCCACCCCCCCACAGTCGCCGTCTTTCAAGGGTGATCTGCCTACTGAGGCTGAAGTTAGAAATAGGAAAGGATCGGTCACGTTGTTGGAAGTTTTTCTACAGGCCCCCAAATAGTAATAAAGATGTGGAGGAAATGGTAAAGCAGATTATGGATAGGTGTGGAGGTCATAGGGTAGTTATCATGGGTGACTTTAACTTTCCAAATATTGATTGGAACCTTTATAGGTCAAATAGTTCGGATAGGACACTTTTTGTTGTGTGTGCAGGAGAGTTTCCTGACACAATATATGGATAAGCCGACAAGAGGTGGGGCCACATTGGACTTAGTGCTGGGTAATGAACTGGGCCAAGTGTTAGATTTGTTTGTTGGGAGAGCACTTTGGAGATAGTGACCACAGTTTGGTGTCCTTCATTATTGCAATGGAGAGGGATTGATTCACACAACAGGGCAAGGTTTATAATTGGGCCAGGGTTAATTATGATGCGATTGGGCAAGAATTAGGGAGCATAAGGTGGGTACTGTCAGGTATGGGCACAAACGAAAAGTGGAGCTTGTTCAAGGAAGAAATACTGCGTGTACTTGATAGGTATGTCCCTGTCAGGTAGGGAGGAAATGGCCGAGTGAGGGAACAATGATTCACAGAGGAGGTTGAATGTCTTGTCAAGAGGAAAAAGGAAGCGTGTGTAAGGATGAAAAACAAGGTTCATTTGGATCACTTGAGGGTTACAAGGTAGCTAGGAATGAGTTAAAAGGGCTTAGGAGAGGTGGGAGGGGACATGAGAAGTCCTTGGCAGGTCGGATAAAGGAAAACCCGAAGTCTTTTTACTCTTATGTGAGAAATAAATGAATGACCAGGGTGAGGTTAGGGCAGTCAAGGACAGTAGTGGGAACTTGTGCATGGAGTCAGAAGAGATAGTTGCATGTGTTCACTAAGGAGAGGGGCCATGTTTTTGAGGATGAGTGAGTGACACAGGCTGGTAGGAAGGAGGAGGTAGATGTTCTGAGGGAAGATGTATTAGCAATTTTGAAAAACCTGAGGGCCAATAAGTCCCCTGGGCCAGATGGGATGCATCCTAGGATACTTTGGGAGGCAAGGCATGAGATTGCGGAGACTTTAGCTTTGATCTTTGGGTCCTCACTGTCCATGGGGATTGTAAAAAGTCTGACAACACCAGGTTTTAGTCCAACCTATTTATTTGATATGGTGTTGTCAGACTTTTTACTGTGTTTATGCCAGTCCAACGCCGGCATACCCACATCATGGGGATTGTGCCAGAGGACTGGAGAGTGGCAAATGTTGTTTCTCTCTTCAAGAAAGGAAATAGGAATGACCCTGGTAATTATAGGCCAGTTAGTCTTACTTCGGTGGTCAGTAAGTTAATGGAAAGTGTCCTGAGGGATAGGATTTATGACCATTTGGAAAGACGCAGTTTAATCCGGGATAGTCAGCACGGTTTTGTGAGGGGTAATTCTGCCTCACAAATTTGAGTGAATTCTTTGAGGAGGTAACTAAGTGTATGGATGAAAGTAGAGCAGTTGATGTTGTATACATGGATTTTACTAAGGGGTTTGACAAGGTTCCTCATGGTAGGCTCATGAAGATGATAAGGAGGTGTGGGATAGAAGGAAATTTGGCTAATTGAATAAGTAACTGGCTGTCTCATAGAAGACAGAGGGTGGTGGTGGAAGGAAAATTTTCAGACTGGAGACCAGTTACCAGCGGTGTCCCACAGGGATCAGTGCTGGGTCTGTATAGGTCAGTTGCTGCAGCTGTATAGGGCATTGGTGAGGCCGCAGCTGGAGTACTGTGTGCAGTTTTGGGCACCGCACCTGCGCAAAGATATTTTGGCCTTGGAGGGAGTGCAGAGGAGGTTTACTAGGCTGATACCAGAGTTGAGGGGGTTGAGCTATGAGGAGAGGCTGAATAAACTAGGCTTGTACTCGTTAGAGTTTAGAAGAATGAGGGGAGATCTCATTGAGACGTATCAGATGATGAATGGGATGGATAGGATAGAGGTGGAGAGACTGTTCCCGCTCAAAAAAGACAGTAGGACTAGGGGGCACAGCCTCAAGATAAAGGGGGGGCAGTTTAGAACGGAGTTGTGGAGGAACTTCTTCACTCAAAGGGTGGTGAATCTCTGGAATTCTCTGCCCGTCGAAGTGGTGGAGGCTGCCTCGCTAAATATTTTTAAGACGCGGGTTGATGGGTTTTTGATAAGAGAAGGGATTAAGGGTTATGGGGAGAGGGCGGGAAGGTGGAACTGAGCCACGACAGATCAGCCATGATCTTATTGAATGGTGGGGCAGGCTCGAAGGGCCAGATGGCCTACTCCTGCTCCTATTTCTTATGTCCTCTGCTATTTGTGATTTTGTGAAGGGGCTGAAGGGTGGGTTAGTAAATTTGCTGATGACACCAAGATTGGTGGAGTAGTGGATGAGGTGGAGGGCTGTTGTAGGCTGCAAAGAGACACTGATAGGATGCAGAGCTGGGCCGAAAAGTGGCAGATGGAGTTTAACCCTGATAAGTGTGAGGTGATTCATTTTGGTAGGACAAACTTGAATGCAGATTACAGGGTCAACAGCAGGGTTCTGAGGAATGTGGAGGAACAGAGAGATCTTGGGGTTCATATCCACAGATCTCTGAAGGTTGCCACTCAAGTGGATAGAGCCGTGAAGAAGGCTTTACAGTGTGTTAGCGGCTATTAACAGGGGGTTTGAGTTTAAGAGGCGTGGGGTTATGCTGCAACTATACCGGACATTGGTGAGACCACATTTGGAATATTGTGTTCAGTTCTGGTCACCTCACTATAAGAAGGATGTGGAAGCATTGGAGAGAGTGCAGAGGAGATTTACCAGGATGCTGCCTGGTTTGGAGGGTAGGTCTTTTGAGGAAAGGTTGAGGGAGCTGGAGCTTTTCTCTTTGGAGCGGAGGAGGATGAGAGGCGACTTAATAGAGGTTTAATAAGATGATGAGGGGGATAGATAGAGTGGATGTGCAGAGACTATGTCCTCGGGTGGATGTAGCTGTTACTAGGGGACATAACTATAAGGTTCATGGTGGGAGATATAAGAGGGATGTCCGAGGTAGATTCTTCACTCAGAGAGTGGTTGGGGTGTGGAATACACTGCCTGCTGTGATAGTGGAGTCGGACACTTTAGGAACTTTCAAGCGGTTACTGGATAGGCACATGGAGCACTCCAGAATGATAGGGAGTGGGATAGCTTGATCTTGGGATAGGGCATAGCTCGGCACAACATTGAGGGCTGAAGGGCCTGTACTGTGCTGTAACGTTCTATGTTCTATTCAAATGTTGAGGCTAATCTGAGCTTGAATGTCAGGGGTAGGTTGTTTACCCAGAGGGTGGTGAGGGATTGGAATGCCCTGCCTGCTGCAGTTGTAAATGCGCCTAATTTGGGGGCGTTTAAGAGATCCATGGATAGGTTTATGGACGAAAAGGGATTGGTTTAGGTTAGTGGGTCATTGTTTTTTAACTGGTCGGTGCAAGATCGTGGGCCGAAGGGCCTGTTCTGCGCTGTAATGTTCTATGTTCGAACCTGCCCCGCCATTCAATAAGATCATGGCTCAACTGAAGCGGATCAGTTCCACTTAGAACATAGAACATAGAACATTACAGCGCAGAACAGGCCCTTCGGCCCACGATGTTGCGCCGACCAGTTACAAAACAATGACCCACTAGCCTAAACCAATCCCTTTTCATCCATAAACCTATCCACAGATCTCTTAAACGCCCCCAAACTAGGTGCATTTACAACTGCAGCTGGCAGAGCATTCCAGTCCCTCACCACCCTCTGGGTAAAGAACCTACCCCTGACATCTGTCCTATAACTACCCCCCCTTAATGTAAAATCGTGCCCCCTCGTGCTAGCTTTCTCCATCCTAGGAAAAAGGCTATCACTATCTACCCTGTCTAAACCTCTAATCATCTTATATGTTTCAATGAGATCCCCTCTTAGCCGCCTTCTTTCCAGCGAAAACAACCCCAAATCTCTCAATCTCTCCTCATAGGATCTCCCCTCCATACCAGGCATCATCCTGGTAAACCTCCTCTGCACCCTCTCCAAAGCCTCTACATCCTTCCTGTAATGTGGGGACCAGAACTGCACACAAAACTCCAAGTGCGGCCGCACCAGAGATGTGTACAGTTGCATCATGACGCTGCGACTCCTAAATTCAATCCCCCTACCAATAAACGCCAAGACTCCGTATGCCTTCTTAACAACCTTATCTACTTGATTCCCAACTTTCAGGGATCTATGTACACATACACCTAGATCCCTCTGCTCCTCCACACTATTCAAAGTCCTCCCGTTAGCCCTATACTCAACACATCTGTTATTCCTACCGAAATGAATTACCTCACACTTCTCCACATTAAACTCCATCCGCCACCTCGCAGCCCAGCTCTGCAACCTTTCTAAGTCATCCTGCAAACTATGACACCTTTCCTCACAATCTACCACACCTCCGACTTTGGTGTCATCAGCAAACTTACTAATTCACCCAACTATACCCTCATCCAGATCATTAATAAAAATTACAAACAGCAGTGGCCCCAAAACAGATCCCTGAGGCACACCACTTGGAACCGAACTCCATGACGAATATTTCCCATCAACCACCACTCTCTGTCTCCTATCTGCTAGCCAATTCCTGATCCAATTACCTAGATCACCCCCAATCCCATACATCTGCATTTTCTGCAGAAGCCTACCATGGTGAACCTTATCAAACGCCTTGCTAAAATCCATATACACCACATCAACTGCCTTACCCCTATCCCACTTTCTCCCCATAACCCTTAATTCCCTTGTCTATCAGAAATCTATCTACCCATAACGTAAATATATTCAGCGAGGCAGCCTCCACCACTTCAATGGGCAGAGAATTCCAGAGATTCACTACCCTTTTAGTGAAGAAGTTCCTCCTTAACTCTGTTCTAAACTGTCCCCGGCTTATTTTGAGGCTGTGTCCTCTAGTCCTGCTATCCTTTCTAAGTGGGAAGAATCTCTCTACCTCTACCCTATCTAGCCCCTTCATTATCTTGTAAGTCTCTATAAGATCCCCATTCAGCCTTCTAAACTCCGAGTACAGGCCCAGTCTATTCAATTTCTCCTCATAGGCTAACCCCCTCAACTCTGGTATCAGCCTAGTGAACCTTCTAATCCAGTAAACCTTCTTCTGTCCAGCAATGTGGAATGCCGGACAGTGAAATGATTCCCTCCAAACTGAACCCACGTGACTCTTGTCCGACCCTGAGAAATACTTCTTGTCTGCCCGCCTCCTGAGTTATCTCTCGGAGTTGTATTCATAAAGTGAGCATTGACAGCCATCTTATTCCGACCACCGCTAATGGCATTACTGCCTTCAGTAAATATACTGTTTCTTCCTTCTCCCACCAGGGCCTGCTGTATTTTGTCACTGACCGAGGTTTCACAAAATGTAACAAAAAGTACCCATCTTGTAAATTCAGAATGCATGTTTCGAAAGAGGACTATCTGTTAATCGTACGGTCTTCAATGGCAACAGCCCCGGCTGACTTACATTCCCATTGTCTAAGATCATTCATTCTATCGTGTTAGTGTTCCTAAATCTATGGTTATGTGTTTATTTGCCTAATTAACCCCCCCCTACACTTTTTGGAATAAATTCTAATTTTAAACACCTCCTGCTACCTATGTACCTATCCATAAGTATTTTAGTGAATACAGTATTAATTGTTAAACTGTAGTCAGATGTTACTTTAACATGGCTCCATACAGACTTCCTTAACCTTGTTGCTTGCATTGTATAAAGAGCAGCATCGGCACAATGGGCCAAATGGCCTCCCTCTGTGCTCTCTGCTCCTCGTTTGCATTGGAAGAAAGTGGTAAATATCTAGAACCCACTTCCTAGAAGGGAGGAGAAGCAGAGATGATGGTATGTTACCAAGGATGGGCTTAAGGGAAATAAACCTGTGGGGATCCGGGGATAGAAGAGGGCAAAGGTTTGATCTACAGCGAACCCACGTTGACTCAATGTGCTGAATGGTCCCTTTCCTGACCCCAATGCCTATCTGATCTAAAGAGAGAAATTTCAACTGCTGCAGTCTCTCCAATTCACTGAAGTCCCTCATACCCAGAGTCATTCTTGTCAATCTCCTCTGCACCCTCTCTGAGAACTTCACATCTTTCCTAAAGTCTGGGGCCCATATATAGAGCTCTATTCTAGAGGGATAGAATTGAAACGCAGGGAGGTTGTGTCCAACTTGTTTGGAACCAGGTTCAGACTGCACTGGGAGCACCGTCAACATTTGTGATCTCCATTTAGAAAAAGGAAATCGAGGCCCTGGAGAAGGAGCGACAAAGATTCACAAGAATAATCCCAGAACTGACAGCATTTCACCCTGAAGGGTGACCGGATGGAAGTCTTTACAATTATGAAGAAGTTCGATAATCCAATAGGGATTTCATGAGAGACCCCTTCACACAGCGAGTGGTGAGAATGTGGAACTCACTACCACAGTGAGTGGTTGAGGTGAATGGCATGAATATACTGAAGCTGGATACATACATGAGGGAGAAAGGAATAGAAGGATATGTTGATGGAGGGAGATGAAGAGAGGCAGGTGGAGGCTCATGTTCAGCATAAATACTGGCATAGACTGGCCTGGCCCTGTGCTGGAGACTCAATGGAACTGAGACAGATATATTTATTTTAGATCTACTTGTAGTGGTACAGAAAGCACTATATTTAATACCCAGGATAAATGTCCCTCATCAGCTTTTGTGGATCATTTCAGTGGAAATGTGCTCTCCCAGGCTCAGCCCATTGGAAGCAAAGTTGTGAGACCGGCCAGTCCAGCAGAAAGAAACCCTCCCACTTCACCCACTGTCAGAATGAACACGGTTCAGTCTTCGATGAGATTAAGAGCAGAATCCAATCCCTCTAATCACTCGTGAACTCGCTGGTGCCTCAGCAAGTTGTATGAATTACTGAATCCCTTCCCACACTCAGAACAGGTGAACGGCCTCTCTCCAGTGTGAACTCGCTGGTGTCTCAGCAAGTTGGATTTCTGAGTGAATTTCATCCCGCAGGGAGAGCAGGTGGATAATTGCTCCACAGAGTGACCTCGCTGGTGTCTCTGGAGGTGGGATGACTGAGTGAATCCCTTGCCACAGTCAGAGCAGGTGAACGGTCTCTCCCCGGTATGAACTCGCTGGTGTCTCTGCAGCGTAGATAACTGAGTGAATCCCTTCCCACAGTCAGAACAGGTGAATGGCCTCTCCCCAGAGTGAACTTGTTGGTGTATCCGGAGGTTGTCCAATCGAGTGAATCCCTTCCCACAGTCAGAGCAGGTGAATGGCTTCTCCCCAGTGTGAACTTGCTGGTGTTGCTGCATTTGGGATAACCGAGTGAATCCCTTCCCACACTGAGAGCAGGTGAATGGTTTCTCCCCGCTGTGAACTCGCTCATGCACCCGCAGTGTTGATGACGTTCTAAATCTCTTTGTGCAGTGAGAGCAGCTGAACGGTCTCTCCTCAGTGTGAACACGCTGGTGGGACATCAGATCCCGAGAGCTTTTGAAGCCAATCCCACAGTCAGAGCATTTAAAGGGTCTCTCCTGAGAGTGAGTGACTTGGTGTCTCAGCAAGCTGGTTGACTGAGTGAATCCCTTCCCGCACACCGAGCAGGTGAACGGCCTCTCCCCAGTGTGAAGCCATTGATGAGTCAGCAATCGGAATGAAGAACTGAATCCCTTCCCACACTGGGAGCAGGTAAATGGTTTCTCCCTAGTGTGAACTCGCTGGTGTGTCTGCAGATGGGGAAACAATGTGAATGTTTTCCCACACACAGAGCAGGTGAATGGCCTCTCTCCAGTGTGGACTCGTTGGTGCGTCCGCAAGTTAGATGAATCACTGAATCCCTTCCCACACACGGAGCAGGTGAACGGTCTCTCCCCGGTGTGACTGCGTCGATGAGTTTCCACCTCTGATGGGTATCTGAATCCCTTCCCACAGTCCCCACACTTCCACGGTTTTTTCATGGTGAGGTGTCCTCATGTCTCTTCAGGTTTGACAATGAGTTGAAACCTTGTCCACAAAAAGAACACAGGTACAGTCTCTCCCCGCTGCGAATGCTGCCATGTATTTTCAGGCTGTGTAACTGGTTAAAGCTCTTATCACAGTCAGTGAACTGGAATATGCTCACTCAGGTGCATGCATGTGTTGAAGCTTTTCCAGTCACTCTGATGTTTAAGCCTTCGGAAGAAAAACATTTCTCCTTCTAGGTTCAAAGGCTGCTAATATCCAGTTCCTGATGAATTGAGTGATTCTGTAAGAATTGATGTGACATTTGGTTTGAGATTTGTCTGTATAACCTCACTTTCTGATATCCTGAAAAAAGAGTTTACAAAATTCATCACTCAGGATAGAAATTCAGAACACACAATTCTATGATTCTAATGAACATTCTATCCTCTCTCACTCCCCAAAAGGGGTAAATCCCACACATTTCCCCTCTGCTGTATTTAATATTCACCTTCCCAATTCTCCTGAAGGTGCTCATTCAGACTGATTCACAGATCCATGCTCACTGCTTCCCATCCTGGATGCAGGGAGCTGAAAATCTCCATGCAGGCTGCCAGACAGATGTATAACTGAAATAAATATGTGTTTAAAGATAGGATAGCTCCAAATGGTTGAGATGTAGGGGATTGTGATTGATAATGATCTTGAACTTGAGTGTAGCTGAGTAGAGAAGATCATAGAATAGATCATAGAATCCCTACAATACAGAAAGAGGCCATTTGGCTCATCGAAACTGCACCAACCACAATCCCACCCAGGCCTCTTTTACCCACTAATCCCTTTAACCTACACATCTCCGGGCACTAAGGGCAATTTTTAGCATGGCCAATCAGCCTAACCCGCACGTCTTTGGACTGTGGGAGGAAACTGGAGCACCCGGAGAAAACCCACGCAGACATGAGGAGAATGTGCAAACTCCACACAGGCAGTGACCCCAGCCAGGAATCGAACCCAGGACCCCGGAGCTGTGAAGCAGCAGTGCTAACTGCTGTGCCACCCGAATGATAAATAGTTTCTAAATGAAATTGGATGGATGCTGCAGGGTGACCGAATGGAAGTCACTCCAGACTGAATGACTGTGCAGGTCCGGCTGCCCCCTGCGCATGCGCAGTTTCCCTCTCCCTGCGCATTACGGTTCAATACGGGGTCGGCAGGGGCGGTGACCGGGCAATTTGAGGTACTGGGATTGATGGGCCTATTGATCCCGGATAAACGGAGGGAACTGTCAGGCGGGAGGATCCGGAAACACTCTGTGAATCCACAAACCGTTATGAATAATGGTCTTCTCCCGCCTAGGAACAATCCCACAGTAACGGCCGCCATTTCCGTTCACCGAGTGGAGGGTGGGGAGGAGACAATGGGGTAAGCCCCGCCCCTCGTTGTGTCTGATTGGCTGGAGGACCAGCCGCCTCCTTCAGTCCTCCAGCCCCGCCCCCTAGTTTTCTGGATGGGGGAAGGCATAATGTGGGTATGTCGGCGTTGGACGGGGGTAAACACAGTAAAAAATCTGACAACACCAGGTTTCAGTCCAACCGATTCATTTCATCAAATAAATCTGTTGGACTGAAACCTGGTGTTGTCAGACTTTTTACTGGGGGAAGGGAGACATAGGCTCACATCTGATTGGCTGGAGGACCAGCCGCCTCCTTCAGTCCTCCAGCTCCGCCCCCCCCATTGTTCTGGATGGGGAAAGGGAGACAAAGACTCACATCTGATTGACTGGAGGACCAGCCGCCTCCTTCAGTCCTCCAGCTCCGCCTCCCCCATTGTTCTGGATGGGGAAAGGGAGACAAAGGCTCACATCTGATTGGCTGGAGGACCAGCCGCCTCCTTCAGTCCTCCAGCTCCGCCCCCCCATTGTTCTGGATGGGGAAAGGGAGACAAAGACTCACATCTGATTGGCTGGAGGACCAGCCGCCTCCTTCAGTCCTCCAGCTCCGCCCCCCCCCATTGTTCTGGATGGGGAAAGGGAGACAAAGGCTCACATCTGATTGGCTGGAGGACCAGCCGCCTCCTTCTGTCCTCCAGCTCCGCCTCCCCCATTGTTCTGGATGGGGAAAGGGAGACAAAGGCTCACATCTGATTGGCTGGAGGACCAGCCGCCTCCTTCAGTCCTCCAGCTCCGCCCCCCCCATTGTTCTGGATGGGGAAAGGGAGACAAAGGCTCACACCTGATTGGCTGGAGGACCAGCCGCCTCCTTCAGTCCTCCAGCTCCACCCCCCCATTGTTCTGGATGGGGAAAGGGAGACAAAGGCTCACATCTGATTGGCTGGAGGACCAGCCGCCTCCTTCAGTCCTCCAGCTCCGCCCCCCCCCATTGTTCTGGATGGGGAAAGGGAGACAAAGGCTCACACCTGATTGGCTGGAGGACCAGCTCCGCCCCCCCCACTGCTCTGGATGGGGGATGGGGTCATGATGTGGGTATGGCGGCGTTGGACTGGGGTAAACACAGTAAAAAGTCTGACACCAGGTTTTAGTCCAACCGATTTATTTGATAATATTCTCACAAGCTTTCGAGGGGACTGCCTCTTCGTCAGGTGAATGGAGAGTTCTGGCCTCAGACAGAGCATATAAAGCACAGACAGTTTAGAGATTACTGATTAGAATGCGAATCCTTACACCTAACCTGCTGTTCAAGTCTTAAAGTGGCTGATAATGTGAGTGGAAGGAGCACTGATCACAGTTTAAAGAGATGTGTATTGTCTCCAGACAGTACAGTAAGTGAGGTTTTGTAAACCCAGGCAAGTCACGGGGGTTACAGATAGTGCAACATGAACCCAAGATCCCTGTTGAGGCCGTCCTCGTGTGCGGAACTTGGCTATCAGTCTCTGTTCAGCGACTCTGCGCTGTCGTGTGTCGTGAAGGCCGCCTTGGAGAATGCTTACCCGAAGGTCAGAGGCTGAATGCCCGTGACCACTGAAGTGTTCGCCAACAGGAAGGGAACAGTCTTGCCTGGTGACTGCCGAGCGATGTTCATTCATCCGTTGTCGTAGCGTCATGGAACATAAAACATGGAAGAGTATGTAAGAACATTAGAAACAGGAGCAGGAGTGGGCCATCTACCCCCTCGAGCCTACCCCGCCATTCAATAAGATCATCTTTGCATAGAACCCTACAGTGCAGAAACAGGCCCTTCGGCCCATCGAGTCTGCACCGAACACAATCCCACCCCGAACCTATCCCCATATCCCTACACATTTACCTGCTAATCCCTCTAACCTACACATCCCAGGACACTAAGGGGCAATTTTAGCATAGCCAATGAACCTAATCCGCACATCTTTGGACTGTGGGAGGAAACCGGAGCACCCGGAGAAAACCCACGCAGACACGAGGAGAATGTGCAAACTCCACACAGGCAGTGACCCAAGCCGGGAATCGAACCCAGGACCCTGGAGCTGTGAAGCAGCAGTGCTAACCACTGTGCTACCGTGTCGCCCTAAGATCATGGCTGATCTGAAGTGGATTAGTTCCACTTTCCCGCTTTCTCCCCATAACCCTTAATTCCCTTGTCTATCAAAAACCTATCTACCCGTGACTTAAATGTATTCAGCGAGGTAGCCTCCACCACTTCAACGGGCAGAGAATTCCAGAGATTCACCACCCTTTGAGTGAAGAAGTTCCTCCTCAACTCTGTTCCTCCTTTCCTCTGCACCCCCCTTATCTTGAGGCTGTGCCCTCTAGTCCTGCAATCCTCTCTAATCGGGAAGAATCTCTCTGCCTCTACCCTATCCATCCCCTCCATTATCTTATACGTCGCTATAAGATTCCCCCTCAGTACAGCACAGTACAGGCCCTTCAGCCCTCAATGTTGTGCCGAGCTGTATCCAATCCCAAGATCAAGCTATCCCACTCCTGATCATTCTGGAGTGCTCCATGTGCCTATCCAATAACCGCTTGAAAGTTCCTAAAGTGTCCGACTCCTCGATCAAAGCAGGCAGTGCATCCCACACCCCAACCACTCTCTGAGTAAAGAATATACCTTGGATATCCTTCCGATATCTCCCACCATGAACCTGTAGTTACGTCCACTCTATCGATTCGCCTCATCATCTTATAAACCTCTATTAAGTCGCCTCTCATCCTTCTCCGCTCTAAAGAGAAAAAAGATATGCTCCAGTTTCCTCCCACAGTCCAATGATATGTGGGTTAGGTTGATTGGCTCTGCTAAATTCACTCTAATAGGCTTAGCAGGGTAAATATGTGGGGTTACGGGAATCGGGCCTGGGTGGATTGTGTAGACTTGATGGGCCAAATGGCCTCCTCTGTACTGTGGGGATTCTATGATTTCTCAGCCCATGTTGCACTTTGCCACTGGTTTGAAGGGATCTGCTGCTGAGGTTCAGCTGGTACACCCACCAACCACTGGGCTGTTGGGGAGAGTCTCCTGTTCAGAACCCCTCACTCTGCATTCATGCCAGGCAGGAATAGAATCATAGATCCTGCCAGACTGGCCAGTGAGGTGGGATCAGGGACAGCGAGCCAACTGGATACAAAATTGGCTTGCCAGGAGGAAGTGGGGGTGGAGGATTGTTTTCAGACTGGAGGCCCTGTGACCAGCAGTGTGCCGCAGGGGGAGGCGCTGGGTCCACTGTTGTTTCTCATTGATGTCAACGATTTGGATGAGAATGTAGGAGGCACGGTGAAAAAGTTTTCAGATGGCACCAAAAGTGGTGGTGTAGCAGACAGCGAGGAAGGTCATCGACAACGGGATCTCCACCAACTGGGCCGAGGAACGGCAGATGGAGTTTAATTCCGATAAATCTGAGGTGTTGCATTTTGGTCAGACAAACCAGGGCACAGTTAATGGCCTTGGGGAGTGCTGTCGAACAGAGAGAGCTGCGGAGGGGGGGGGGGGGGGGGGGAAGGAACAGAGTCCCTTAAAATGGCGTCACAGGCTGATAAAGAAGGCGTTTGGCGCACTTGTCTTCGTTGGTCAGAGTACAAGACTTGTACAAGACATTGGTAAGGCCGCATTTGGAGTCCTGTGTACAGTTCGGGTCACCCTGCTGCAGGAAGGGTGTTATTGAACTGGAAAAGGGTGGAACGAAGATTTGCAAGGATGCTACCGGGACTGGAAGATTTGAATTATTCCAGTGGGAATAAGCCCCACCTACAGCTATTTAGTGTGTTTCATGTAAGGGCGCACTGCAGTGCATAGTGTGAGAGATTCATTTGGAACCTCGTGCAAAATAAAAAGCAGTGGGACTTATATCAGTTTTCACATGAATTCAACATTTAGAATTTTATTGGGAGAATCACCAAATGTGTCCTCCACCAACAGCGCCCCCAGTGTATCACACCGACAGTGCCCCCAGTGTATCACACTGACAGCGCCCCCAGTGTATCACACCGACAGTGCCCCCAGTGTATCACACTGACAGCGCCCCCAGTGTATCACACCGAGTGCCCCCAGTGTATCACACTGACAGCGCCCCCAGTGTATCACACTGACAGCGCCCCCAGTGTATCACACCGACAGTGCCCCCAGTGTATCACACTGACAGCGCCCCCAGTGTATCACACCGACAGTGCCCCCAGTGTATCACACCGACAGTGCCCCCAGTGTATCACACTGACAGCGCCCCCAGTGTATCACACTGACAGCGCCCCCAGTGTATCACACTGACAGCGCCCCCAGTGTATCACACTGACAGCGCCTCCAGTGTATCACACCGACAGCGCCCCCAGTGTATCACACTGACAGCGCCCCCAGTGTATCACACTGACAGCGCCCCCAGTGTATCACACTGACAGCGCCCCCAGTGTATCACACTGACAGCGCCCCCAGTGTATCACACTGACAGCGCCCCCAGTGTATCACACTGACAGCGCCCCCAGTGTATCACACTGACAGCGCCCCCAGTGTATCACACTGACAGCGCCCCCAGTGTATCGCTTGAAACCCAGATGAAGCTGCCAGGTTCACACTTTCTGTAGAGCTGCTGTTGTAAATGGTATCAGGGTGAGCTCACGATGGGCTCTGGCCTCAGTACCCACGGAGTGAGCTCGCTGATGGGTTTCACGCCATTCCGCAGGCATTCCCCCCAAGATCAGACTCCGGAAACTCGCCAGTGTAAATTGCGCTCTCCAGATTTTCATCTCCCTCCCACTGATGGAGAGGGTGGACTCAAAGCTACCCTCCCCCTCCCACCCTTGTTCCTCCTTTCTAATGTCAGGTGCCAGTCCTGTTGTTCTCTACATGGATCCCACTTCCTCCTTCTCATTACGTTCCATAATGAGGGTATCGGACGATTCAGGATCACAATCATTCCGACTACTCCTTATGCACAGGTGGACTTGCCACGTTCTGCTGGTTACTATCCGGGTCACTTTCTCCCGATCGGTGTGACTGAAGTGATACAGGTGTACAGCAAGGGTACATGAAGTGAGGTGGGTACTGGTTGGACACAACGTTAACTGTAAGGGCCGTGCATTCCAAAGAATAAAGAACAAAAACAGCCCGGGAAACAGGCCCTTCGGCCCAACGAGCCCGCGCCACCATCTCGACACCACCAGTCCACCTCTCTACCCACAACCCCTGTCTAATGTTTTATGGCCATCCAGATTGAGGGAAACTGATTTAGGGACAATTTATTCCTGCCAATCAGCCTAAGAGCACATCTTTGGGGTGTGGGAGGAAACCGGAGCACCCGGAGGAAACCCACGCAAGCACGGGGAGAATGTGCAAACTCCCACAGACACCGACCCAAATCCATGCACTGCCACCTTCAAAGACTTGTGCACTTGCACCCCAGGTCTCGCTGCGACTCTATACTCCTTAGGGGATTACCCTTTATCATATAACTTCCCCCTACATTATTCAGGCCCAAATGCATCACTTCACATTTATCCAGATTAAACTCCATTTGCCACATATCTGCCCAATCAACCAGCCTATCAATATCCCGCTGTATTGCCAGACACTGCTCCTCACTGCCCGCCAATCCAGCCATCTTGGTGTCATCAGCAAATTTGCTGATCTCACCACCTATTCCCTCTTCCAAATCATTTATATAAACTACAAAGAGAAGAGGTCCCAGTACTGAGCCCTGCAGCACACCACTAGTGACAGACCTCCAGCTAGAAAAGGACCCCTCCACTACGATTCTCTGACTCCTCTTTGCAAGCCAGTTCTCTACCCATCTAGATACCTGGCCACATATCCCATGAGCTTTAATCTTCTCTACCAGCCTACCATGAGGGACTTTGTCAAACACCTTACTGAAATCCATATAGACGACATCAACGGCTCGTCCTTCGTCAACCGTTTTCCCTCCACATCCAGTCAACAGCCAACATTCTCAACCCCCCTTTCGTTTTTACCAATTGACGACAGTCCGAGTCATGTCGGAACGATGAAGTATTTTCTATAACTTGTTCTGAAATGTTTGCCGTTTGGACACAATCTTATTGGAGACTGGTGGTGAACACGGCCGATTCCAACCTCTCAGCCCAATGAGATGAAGGAAGGCCACTCAACCGGCCCACTCACGAGCCCAGGTTGCTCATGACTAATCTAGGCAGCAGTGACCATAATATCCGCAGTAATGGAGCAGGCTAACAATCTGACAAAAGTTAACAGGTTGGTGAAAATCCCATTCTGAGGGGTTGATATTGAACTATTTGTTCCCAAGATGTGGGTGCCACTGGCTACATCGAGAATTGTTGCCCAGACCTAATTGCCCTCACGCACGTCCGCGGGTGGAATGCCTGCAGTCCCTGGGGTGCAGGGACACCCACAGTGCTGTCAGAGAGGGAATTCCAGGATTTTGACCCGGCGACAGCGAAGGAACAGCAATATCGTTCCCAGTCAGGATGGTGTGTGACTTGGAGGGAGCCTCACGGGCGGGGCTGTTCCCATCTCCGTGCTGCCCTTCTCCTTCCAGAGATTACAGGTTCGGAAGGTGCTGCTCACGGAAGCTCGGTGCGTCGCTGCCTGGGAATGGTGCATTACCCTGTCGATCATACACACGGCTGGCACTGTACGTCAGTGCTCCAGGAAGGGGATGTTTAAGAACATAAGAAATAGGAGCAGGAGTAGGCCATCTATCCCTTCGAGCCTGCCCCGCCATTCAATAAGATCGTGGCTGAACTGTCGTGACTCAGCTCCACCTTCCCGCCCTCTCCCCATAACCCTTAATCCCCTCTCGTATCAAAAACCCATCAACCCGTTTCTTAAAAATATTTAGCGAGGCAGCCTCCACCACTTCAACGGGCAGAGAATTCCAGAGATTCACCACCCTTTGAGTGAAGAAGTTCCTCCTCAACTCTGTTCTAAACCGCCCCCCCCCCCCTTTATCTTGAGGCTGTGCCCCCTAGTCCTACTGTCATTCTGAGCGGGAAGAGTCTCTCCACCTCTATCCTATCCATCCCATTCATCATCTTATACGTCTCAATGAGATCTCCCCTCATTCTTTTAAACTCTAATGAGTACAAGCCTAGTTTATTCAGCCTCTCCTCATAGCTCAACCCCCTCAACTCCGGTATCAGCCTAGTAAACCTCCTCTGCACTCCCTCCAAGGCCAAAATATCCTTGCGCAGGTGCGGCGCCCAAAACTGCACACAGTACTCCAGCTGCGGCCTCACCAATGCCCTATACAGCTGCAGCAAGACCTCCCTACTTTTATATTCAATCCCCCTCGCTGTTCCCTGGTAAGCTGGTGAGTGGGATGCCAAACACAGGGGCTGCTTTGACAGGATGGTGTCAAACTCCACGCAAGTTCTTGGAGTTGTGGACAGCCGGACAAGGGGGAATATTTCTTCACATTCCTGGCAATGAATCTGTGACCTTGCTGTTTCTCGGCATCAAGAAGATTCACAAGCTCTTTAATAATGGCAAACCATTGGCAGGATTGCTGAGGCCCAGTCCCAGGCTGAATAATTTTCAGTAATGCCTTTAAAGGGAAATGGTTCCTGCCAAAACTCTGCAGCTGCCACTCCAGGACCTGACCCTCTCCAGTGTGGGGGAGACCCATGTCGTACTCCCCCGTAAGTTTTCTGGATTCCTGTCTCGCTTTTTAGAAGCCTTGTTTCAGGGCCTGTTAGGGAGGCAGGGCCACTTTTGACGTTTTGTAAATATGTGGAGCATTTCTCTATCAAATTAACAATCTTGCGTGGCGCTGGTGAAATAAAATGTGTACTTTTCTGGGTTTGTTTCAGGGTCCCGTGGAACGATCCGATAAGATGCACACAAACCAATACTGCATCGTTGCTCCTCTCAATACTATTGCCCAATGCCTCCTAAATAACCTGACAATATTTGCAACCGGTCACCAACAATGGGTGTTCATATTCCTTTCTGTGACAGGTCGGGGCATTCGCTGGTGAATCTTCAAAGAGGGGAAAATTAAGGATGATCGAGGGGGGTGAGTTAAAGGGGCAGGCAGACAGGGTACAGGAAAAGCAACAGAGCCCAAGATTTCTCCCTCTGGCCCTCGTGTCAACATGTTATTCAGCAAAACAGTCCAACAATTCTTTGTAATGAGTGGACAGGGATGGGCTAGTCCGGACTGAATGTTTAACATGTGTTTATCTCAACACAGAAGTGTTGAGCGATAGGCAAGAGGGTCCCACCTACCAGTTATTCAGCCTATAACATTGGGATTTCTCTCTGGGATGTGCCCGGCTGCTGCCTATAAAAATCAGACAGAAACGGCAGAACAACAAGCTTTTCTGTGCGAGAGACAGCAGTGAGGTCTTAACAGACAAAATGGTGCACTGGACTGAAGAGGAGAGAAATGAAATTACCAAGACATTCCACAGTGCCAATATGAAGGCCCTTGGAACTAAAGCCCTGGATAGGTAAAGTGCGGATGCAATATTATCTCAATATAATTCATGCTTCATTTTTTTCCACACCAATTTATGATGTTGGGTGTTCCGATAACTTAAGAGAGTTGGTTGTAAAGGTTTCATTGAAGCTGCTGTCGACTTTGCTCAAATGATTCATTGATTCAATCGGAGATTGAAATTGAATCTCAAACTTGACACTGAGTTGAATTATTTTGCTCTTTCCCTGCAGGATGTTAATCGTCTATCCCTGGACCCACCGTTACTTTAAAGAGAATCCCGACTTCAGTTCTGAGAGCCATGCAGCTACTGTGGTCGGTGCCCTGGAACTCGCCGTGAAACATCTGGATAATGTCAAGTCACACTTTACACAGATCAGCTTAAAACATGCTGACACACTGCACATCGATACTGGAAGCTTCCACGTAAGGAAACAAATTCATTTTTAAAATATATACCTTCCGTTTTACAACCCAGAAGGGAAAAAAAACAGTTCAGATCAGTATTCTTATTTCCCCGTTTTACTGGGGATTTTTTCCCCCTCTGGATAAAGTGCATTTATTGGTACAAAGCCAGCAGGAGTCAGATACACTGATACATCAACTGGTTTCAGGTTGGCTTGTGCGTCTTCTCATTGGTTGTACAATGTTCTACACAGGGTCACAAGCTGGTCTCAGTCAAGACTTGTCGACCCTACAACTTTCCCCCTTGAATATTTTCTGAGCAAGTCTTCGAGTTCCAAGTTTAACCCATTCGGGGGTGTGTTTTGTTTCGAAAATCAATTAACGGCTCTTTCCTTTCGTTTCCTCGTAGCTGCTGACTGACAATTTCGTTGTGGAGCTCGCTCAGCTCAAGAAGGACGCTTTCACTCCCCACATGCAGGCAATTTGGGAGAAGTTCTTTCGGGTGATCATTGATGCTATGTCCGCGCAGTACCATTAAATCTCCAGCAACATCAGCTTCGTGTCCTTCATCAAGGAATGCAATTGACAAAAAGATTCGTCGATAACAATCTCTGTGCTAATTCATAAGAAATTGTAGACCGAGCTATGCTTCAATAAAACTGATACATTCTTGAAAACAATGTTCCTGATTGCATGCTATTTCTGACTCAAATTTTGGAAAATATCCCTCCCGTCACTCCGAAATACGATAAAAAATATCAACCTCTCATTTCCCAGAGTGAATTCTTTATTCATCTTCACCGAAACAATAAATACATTGAGGTAACACAGGGAAAATCAAACTTCAGGATGTATTTTTCAGTCAATTCTGAATCTCCACTGCTAATTCATTAAATAAAACCATCAAATTTATCAGCATTACACCAATTAGTCATAGGGATATATTGCACGCAAACAAGCCCTTTGGCCCAACATGTCCATGTTGACCAGGTTTCTGGAATTGAACTGGTCCCATTTGCCTGCATTTGGCCCCTTATCCCTCTTCACCTTTCTCACCCATGAACCTGTCCAAATGTCTCTTTAATGTTGTATTGTACCCACCTCTACCATCTCCTCTGGCAGTTTATTCCATAAGAACATAAGAAATAGGAGCAGGAGTAGGCCATCTAGCCCCTCGAGCCTGCCCCGCCATTCAATAAGATCATGGCTGATCTGAAGTGGATCAGTTCCACTTTCTCCACATAACCCTTAATTCCCCTGTCCATGATTGCATCACTCTCTACGTGAAAAAGTTGCTTCTCAGGTCCCTGTGAAATCTTTCCCCTCTCACCTTTAAGTGGAGTACTCTGTGCAGTTTTGGTCCCTGCATTTGCGCAAGGATATATTGGCCTTGGAGGGAGTGCAGAGAAGTTTGGAGGGTTTGGACTATGAAGAGAGACTAAACAGACTGGGTCTGTACTTGTTGGAGTTTAGAAGGATGAGGGGGGATCTTATAGAGATGTATAAGATAATGAAGGGGATGGATAGGGTAGAGGTAGAGAGATTCTTCATGTTTAGAAAGGACAGCAGGACTAGAGGATACAGCCTCAAGAAAAGGGGCGCGCAGTTTAGATCGGAGTTGAGGATGAACTTCTTCACTCAGAGGGTGGTGAATCTCTGGAATTCTCTGCCCGTTGAAGTGGTGGAGGCTACCTCGCTGAATACATTTAAGTCACGGGTAGATAGGTTTCTGATAGACAGGGGAATTAAGGGTTATGGGGAGAAAGCGGGAAAGTGGAACTCATCCACTTCAGATCAGCCATGATCTTATTGAATGGCGGGGCAGGCTCGAAGGGTTAGATGGCCTACTCCTGCTCCTATTTCTTATGTTCTTCTGTTCACCTTAAGATTACGCCCTCTCGTTTTGTACTCCCCTAGCCTGGGGAAAAAACCTTGGCTTTTCATATTATCTATGTCCTTCATGATTTTATAAGCCTTTTGAAAGCCTCTCCTCATCCTTCTACACTTTCCGGTCAAAGGTTCCACCTATCCATCCTCTCAGATCTTCCAGTCCTGGCAACATACTTCGAAACCTTTCTGCCACCCTTTCCATTTTCGTCACATCCTTACTATAGCAGGGTGACCAGAATTATACGCAGCACTCAATGACTTGGAAGAGGGGGAACGGAAGTGTGGGTTAGTAAATTTGCTGATGACACCAAGACTGGTGGAGTACTGGATGAGGTGGAGGGCTTTTGTAGGCTGCAAAGAGACATTGATAGGATGCAGAGCTGGGCCGAAAAGCGGCAGATGGAGTTTAACCCTGATCAGTGCGAGGTGATTCATTTTGGGAGGACAAACTTGAGTGCAGATTACAGGGTCAACAGCAGGGTTCTGAGAAATGTGGAAGAACAAAGAGATCTTGGGGGTTCATATCCACAGATCTCTGAAGGTTGCCACTCAAATGGATAGAAGGCGTGTTAGCATTTATTGACAGGGGGTTTGAGTTTAAGAGCCGTGGGGTTATGCTGCAACTATACAGGACCTTGGTGAGACCACATTTGGAATATTGTGTTCAGTTCTGGTCACCTCACTATAAGAAGGATGTGGAAGCTTTGGAGAGAGTGCAGAGGAGATTTACCAGGACGCTGCCTGGTTTGGAGGGTATGAGGAAAGGTTGAGGGAGCTGGGGCTTTTCTCTTTAGAGCGGAGGAGGATGAGAGGCGACTTAATAGAGGTTTATAAGATGATGAGAGGGATTGATAGAGTGGACATGCAGAGACTATTTCCTTGGGTGGATGTAGCTGTTACTTGGCGGCATAACTATAAGGTTCATGGTGGGAGATATAGGAGGGATGTCCGAGGTAGATTCTCTACTCAGAGAGTGGTTGGGGTGTGGAATACACTGTCTGCTGTGATGGTGGAGTCGGACACTTTAGGAACTTTGAAGCAGTTATTGGATAGACACATGGAGCACTCCAGAATGATAGGGAGTGGGATGGCTTGATCTTGGGATTGGACATAGCTCGGCACAACATTGAGGGCCGAAGGGCCTGTACTGTTCTATGTTCTATTTCTATTGGATTCAAATTTCACCATCTGCCGTGACGGGAATCGAACCTTGGGCCCCAGAACATTACGCTGGGACTCTGAATTATTAACTGTGCTGTACTGTCCTGTGTTCCATGTCCTCCAAATGTGGCCTTACCAATGTCTTATACAATTCTAACACAACGTCCCAACTCCTGTACCCAATGTTCTGATGGCTGAAGAGCAGTGTGACACCACTTTCAAGGAACTATGTACCTTCCCCCCAGGTCTTCTGTTCAACAACACTCCCCAGAGCCACTCAATGCAACTCCTGCCCTGGTTTGTCTTCCCAAAATACAACACCTCGCATTTATCTGAGTTCAATTCCATCTGCCATTCCTCGGCCCACTGGCCCAACCGGTCAAGATCCCATTGTCAATGACCTTCTTCAGGATCCACTGCACCCACAATTTTGGTGTGATCCCAAATTTACGAACCATGCCTTCCATATTCTCATCCAAATTGTTGATATAAATGACATTTTCGGAATTAATTTTGAGATACCAGGGAGAGGAATGAGTCCTTTGAGAAATCCAACAAGAATCAACCCCGGCCCCACTCCCCGCCACCCCCACCACTCTGCGAGATTGGATTGTGGGTGAAAGAGAGAATCAAAGCACTGGTAACCATCGGGATCTCATTAGTCAGGGGCACCGAGAGATATTTCTGGAATCACACACGTGATTTCCAAACCGTATGGCATCTCCTTGATGCCAGGGTAAAGAGTATCACTTGGGGGGCACAGGATGTTCTGCAGGGTGAAGGGGCAGAGCCAGGAGTCCATGTTGGGGTCAATGACAGAGGCAGAAAAAATATCGAGTGTAAAAAAACATATCATTAAACTCGGAAGAGTGCAGAAAAGATTTACTTGGATGCGATCGGGACCTGATAGTTTGAGTTAGAAGGAGTGGCTGGGTGGGTGGGACTTTTCCCCCTGGACTCCGGGAGACTTAGGGGTTATTTTCTCGCTGTCTATAAAATAACGAGGGGCGCAGATCAGCTAGATCGTTAACATCTTTTCCCAAAGGCAGGGGAGTCTAAAACGAGAGGGTGTAGGTTTTAGGTGAGAGGGGAGAGATACAAAAAGGTCCAGAGGGGCAGGTTTTTTCACACAGAGGGTGGTGAGTGTCTGGAACAAGCTGCCAGAGGTAGTAGTAGAGGCAGGTACAATTTTGTCTTTTAAAAAGCATTTCGACAGTTACACGGGTACAGAGGGATATGGGGCAAACCTAGACAATTGGGATTAGTTCAGGGATTGAACACAAAAGGACGGCATGAACAAGTTGGGCCGCAGGGCCCTGTTTCCATGCTGTAAACCTCTGTGATTCTATCTATGACTCTCCGAGATCCTTCAGGCTGAGTTTCAGGAGTTTGGAGAAAGATTAAGAATGGGACTCCAAAGATAGCAATTTTAGAATTCCTCCCAGTGCCACGTGTTACTGATACAGAAAGAGGAAGATAGTGTAGGTAAATGTGTGGCTGTCGAAGTGGTGGGAGAGGGAGGGGCATCCAGATTGGTTCCAGGGAAGGAATACCTGTACAAGATGGGCAAGTTACACCTGAAGGACCAATATTCAGATGAACAAATGCTTTTGAGGAGGGTTTATCCTAAACTAAAAGGGACGTGGGAATGAGAAAAATAACAGAAAAGTACAGAAATGGCAATGTCACCGTATACATACAGTGCAGAAAGAGGCCAGTTGGCTCTTTGAGTCAGCAGCGAACACAATCCCACCCAGGCCCTCTTCACGTAACCCCACATATTCATCCTGCTAATCCCGCAAACACTAGGGCCAATCAACCTAAAGCTTGTAAAACTTGCAATTTCCCAAAATGTGCAAGGAATCAAGATACTGCCTTCCAGAGGCTGATACTGGAGATGAGGGGGTTAGCCTGTAAAGAGAGATTGAATAGACTGGGTCTGTGCTCGTTGGAGTTTGGAAGGATTAGGGGGGATCTTATAGAGACATAGAAGATAATGAAGGGGTTGGATAGGGTCGAGGTAGAAAGATTCTTCCCGCTTTGAAAGGATAGCAAGACTGGAGGGCACAGCCTCAAGATAAGGGGGGGGCAGTTTAGAACGGAGTTGAGGAGGAACTTCTTCACTCAAAGGGTGGTGAATCTCTGGAATTCTCTGCCCATTGAAGTGGTGGAGGCTGCCTCGCTGAATATAGTTAAGTCACGGGTAGATAGGTTTCTGATAGACAGGGGAATTAAGGGTTATGGGGAGAGGGCGGGAAAGTGGAACTGATCCACGACAGATCAGCCATGATCTTATTGAATGGCGGGCAGGCTCGAAGGGCTAGATGGCCGACTCCTGCTCCTATTTCTTATGTTCTTGTGTTAAAGGGACGTCTGTATTGTGGGTGACTTTCATCAGCAGCGAGATTGGGAGAGTCAGATTAGTCACAATGCAATAGAGGAAGAATTGCTGGAATGGACAAGTGAAAAACTATTGTCCTTATGTACCGGCCGAGATGGTTTTCTCAAGCTATACATTAAGGAACCAACAAGGGCCATCTCGGACTGGTAATTGTAGGCATGTAAAGAACAAGCTCCAGAAGTTGTTTATTCCTGTTTGGCACAAGAATAGTAAAGCAATTGTGGTCGTAGCATGGTTCACAAGTGCAATTAGAGAACAACTACAGCACAAACAGGCCCTTCGGCCCACAAGTTGTGCCGATCATGGAAGAAACATGCAAATCGGCAAGAAAAAGCAATGGTCCTGATGATTGGGAGCAGTTTAAAATTAGAGAACCAAGGGATTGATGAAGAAGGAAATAAAAAGAGTGTGAAAGAAAGAAAGATGGAGGATAATATACAAACAGACTATAAAAGTTTTTACAGGGTGGAAAAAGGCCCTTTCCAGTCGGAAATGGGAGAATTCATCATGGGGAATAAAGACAGGGCCAAGGAATTAAATTCATACCTTGCTTCACAAAGGAAGATACGAATAATGTGCCCGAGATTCTGAGAGAAACAAGTTTCAGTGAGGAACTGAAGGAAATCAACATCAGCAGAGGAATGGTTTTGGGGAAATTGAAGGCGGATAAATCTCCAGATCCTGATTATCTTCTTCCCAGAGCACTTCAGGAAGTGGCCCTGGAAATAATAGATCCATTAATGGTTAGTTTCTAAAATCTTTTGGGCTCTGGACTGGTTCCTACAGATTGGAGAGTAGCTGATGTAAGCCTACTATTCAAAAAGGGAGGGAGAGAGAAAACAGGAGCGATAGACCAGTGAGCCGAACGACGGTACAGGGGAAATTGCGAGAGTCCATTACCAAGGATTTCATGACTCAGCGCCCGTGGGAATGGCCAGAACAATAAGGCAGAGAAGACACATTGAGTCTGTGGGACTGATCGAAGGATACATGTTGCTCAAGTTGAGGTGCATTCAAAATGGTCCAAAATCACGATGATGAAATGTGCCTCGACTGAAAGAACCATTGAGGAGTTAGATGAATTAATGGCAAGATTTGGAAGGCCTGAACAACTGATACTGGAACACAACTTACATCCAAGGAATTTGTGGATTATGTTAAGAGTAACGATATACAGCACATAAAGACTGCCTCATATCATCCATCCACTAACGAACTGGTGCAGAAGCTTGTACAGTCACTGAAACATGTCAATGAACCATTAAAAGATGAAGGTTCATTATCCAGGAGAGTAAACAGATTTCTCAGGTCCGATTGGAACGTTATTCATTCAACAACACAAACCTTGCCGACAATATTGTTCGCAAAAGTGAAACTGAGAGCCAAATTTAATTCACTCACGGCATCTGTACCTGGGATTTAATGGGATTGAGGATTACAGATAGGCCTGGTAGGTAGGGATATGATCGGCGCAACTTGTGGGTCGAAGGGCCTGTTTATGCTGGAGTGTTCTATGTTCTATGAAAACAGTAGAGTGACAACAGCAGACACAAATGGCTGGTCGGGAACAGATATTGAAACAGGGGAGTTTTAAACAAGGAGACATCGTTTTAGTGAGGAACTATAGGTGAGAAGTGGCTACCTGCTAACATTCCAGCTAAAACAAGGCCAATTTTACACTGTGCAATTTAACAGTGAGAGAATTTGGAGGAGGCACACAGAACAATTTCTTGCTTCAAAGAATGAATGAGCAGAGACAGGATCAGAAAGATTGATGACACAAACACAAGCTTGTGAAATTCCTGAACCAAGGATTACATCGGAACCGAGTTTAGTTTTTAAGTTTATTTAATAATGTCACAAAAGGTTGCTGCAGAAGGTTAGGGTGCACGGAGTTGGGGGTAGGGTGTTAGCGTGGATTGAGGATTGGTTATCTAACAGGAAGCAGAGAGTTGGTATCAATGGGTGCTATTCTGGTTGGCAGTTGGTGACTAGTGGAGTGCCGCAGGGATCGGTGCTGGGGCCTCAGCTATTTACCATTTATATAGATGATCTGGAGGAGGGGGGCTGAGTGTAGGGTAACAAAATTTGCTGATGTCACGAAGATGAGTGGAAAAGCGAATTGCGTGAAGGACACGGAAAGTCTGCAGAGGGATCTGGATAGGCTGAGCCAGTGGGTGAGGACCTGGCAGATGGAGTATAATGTTGGCAAGTGTGAGGTTATCCACTTTGGTAGAAATAATAGTAGGAGGGATTATTATTTAAAGGGAGAAAAGCTGCAGCATGTTACGGTGCAGAGGGACCTGGGTGTCCATAGAACCATAGAACCCTACAGTGCAGAAACAGGCCCTTCGGCCCATCGAGTCTGCACCGAACACAATCCCACCCAGACCCTATCCCCATATCCCTACACATTTACCTGCTAATCCCTCTAACCTACACATCCCAGGACACTAAGGGGCAATTTTAGCATAGCCAATGAACCTAACCCGCACATCTTTGGACTGTGGGAGGAAACCGGAGCACCCGGAGAAAACCCACGCAGACACGAGGAGAATGTGCAAACTCCACACAGGCAGTGACCCAAGCCTGGAATCGAACCCAGGACCCTGGAGCTGTGAAGCAGCAGTGCTAACCACTGTGCTACCGTGCCGCCCTTGTGCACGAGTCGCAAAAACCCAGTCTGCAGGTGCAGCAGGTAATCAAGAAGGCGAATGGGATGCTGACCTTCATAGCGAGGGGGATTGAATATAAAAGCAGGGAGGTCTTGCTGCAACTGTACAGGGCACTGGTGAGGCCGCAGCTGGAGTACTGTGTGCAGTTTTGGTCCCCTTATTTGCGAAAGGATATTTTGGCCTTGGAGGGAGTGCAGAGGAGGTTCACCAGGCTGATACCGGAGATGAGGGGGTTATGAATAGAGATTGAATAGAGTGGGCCTGTACTCGTTGGAGTTTTGAAGGCTGAGGGGAGATCTTATAGAGACTTACAAGATAATGAAGGGGCTAGATAGGGTTGAGGTAGAGAGATTCTTTCCACTTAGAAAGGATAGCAGGACTAGAGGGCACAGCCTCAAAATAAGCCGGGGGGGCAGTTTAGAACGGAGTTGAGGAGGAACTTCTTCACTCAAAGGGTGGTGAATCTCTGGAATTCTCTGCCCGGTGAAGTGGTGGAGTCTACCTTGTTGAGTATATTTAAGTCACGGGTAGGTAGATTTCTGATAGACAGGGGAATGAAGAGTTATGGGGAGAAAGTGGGAAAGTGGAACTGATCCACGACAGATCAGCCATGATCTTATTGAATGGCGGGGCAGGCTCGAAGGGCTAGATGGCCTACTCCTGCTCCTATTTCTTATGTTCTTTTGTCACAAGTAGGCTCACGTTAACACTGCATTGAAGTTACTGTGAAAATCCCCAAGCTGCCACCCTCTGGTGTATGCTCGGATACACCGAGGGAGAATTTAGCGTGGCCAACGCACCGAACCAGCACAAGCTTGACAGTGTGGTTGAGCAGAGAGATCTCGGTGTCCATGTGCATCGATCCCTGTAAGTTGGCACCCAGGTTCTTAAGAAGGCGTACGTTGTGTTAGCTTTTATTGGTCGAGGGATTGAATTTCAAACTGTGGGAGGAAACCCACGCAGATACAAGAAGAATGTGCAAACTCCACACAGTCACCCAAGCTGGGAATCGAACCTGAGTCCCTGGCGCTGTGAGACAGCGGTGTTAACCACTGTGCCACCACCATTGTGCCACCTTATCAACTAATGTTTCATGCCACCTCTCTGCCATGCCTCCTAAAAGGCAGTTCATGTCACAAACCAAAGGCAAATGGGCGAATGTAAAATTCATTTCAGTGTATCTGTCCAAACAGCTCCAGGAATGTTGCCAGCACCTTCCTGGCCACTTGGGTGGATCTCAGTTTTGTTTGAGATAACATACTGAGCCAAAGGCAAGGCCATCTGCTTCAACTGATTTGGAAATTAATGAGTTTTTTTTCAACCGTTTCACGATAAAAAAAATCCCAGTCAACATGATATTGCAAAATATTGTGCAAAATATATTTCAACAAAATTGTGACTAAATTAACCATTGAGTTTGTCACTTAGCGCAACAGAAGCAAATCAGTAATGTGAACATGGTACAAATTTAAATATTTAGGAAGAACTCCAACACCATTTTTTTCTGAATTCTTTCACTGAATCAGAGGCAAGGTAAAGAATTTCGCTCAAAACCTGAGCTCCAATTTGATGCATAACTCACAGCCACATCTATAAAATGGTCCAGGTCGCTCCGAAACCTCGGAAGAGATTTCTCACTTATCGCTGTACCACAATCAAATAAATATTGACTGGAGAATCACGACAGAAATAGTGCTGGAGCAGCACCGATAAGTCAGACTATCCTGGGTCGCTGTACCTGTGAGGAATATCTCTGTTTTGAAACCTTTTGTCTCAGAGGCATTGAGCTGAAATTGGGTTGGCGACACTTCAATGTATCCAGCAATTAGGGACGTTGTTTATTCCAATAATTTACTCCAAACCAACGTCCTACCATAGAGAGGTGGCAAATGCGGAGAAGTGAGAGGTGATTCACTTTGGAAGGAGTAACAGGAATACAGAGGACTGGACTAATGGTAAGTTAGAACTTAGAATCATAGAAAAACTACAGCACAAACAGGCCCTACGGCCCACAGGTTGCGCCAATCTTATCTCTACCAACTAGGCCTACCTCTAACCCTCAATCCTATTAAGTCCCATGTGCTCATCCAGAAGTCTCTTAAAAGACCCCAGCGAGTTCGTCTCCACCACCACTGACGGCAGCCGATTCCATTCACCCACCACCCTCTGAGTGAAAAACTTACATAAGAACATAAGAACATAAGAAATAGGAGCAGGAGTAGGCCATCTGGCCCTTCGAGCCTGCCCCGCCATTCAATAAGATCATGGCTGATCTGTCGCTGCTTAGTTCCACTTTCCCGCCCTCTCCCCATAACCCTTAATCCCCTCTCTTATCAAAAACCCATCAACCCGCATCTTAAAAATATTTAGCGAGGCAGCCTCCACCACTTCAACGGGTAGAGAATTCCAGAGATTCACCACCCTTTGAGTGAAGAAGTTCCTCCTCAACTCTGTTCTAAACCGCCTCCCTTTACCTTGAGGCTGTGCCCTGGCCATCAGTGGAATCTTAATTCCAGATATTTTTCATTGAATTCAAATTCCACCATCTGCCGAGGCGGGATTTGAACCCGGGTTCCCAGAACGTTCACTCAGCTTCTGGATTAACAATCTAATGATAATCCCACCAGGTTTGGCCTTGGAGGGAGTGCAGAGGAGGTTTACTAGGCTGATACCCGGAGTTGAGGGGATTGAGCTATGAGGAGAGGCTGAATAAACTAGGCTTGTACTCGTTAGAGTTTAGAAGAATGAGGGGAGATCTCATTGAGACGTATAAGATGATGAATGGGATGGATAGGATAGAGGTGGAGAGACTATCCCCGCTCAGAAAGGATAGTAGGACTAGGGGGCACAGCCTCAAGGTAAAGGGGGGGGGGGCGGTTTAGAACAGAGTTGAGGAGGAACTTCTTCACTCAAAGGGTGGTGAATCTCTGGAATTCTCTGCCCGTTGAAGTGGTGGAGGCTGCCTCGCTAAATATTTTTAAGAAACGGGTTGATGGGTTTTTGATAAGAGAAAGGATTAAGGGTTATGGGGAGAGGGCGGGAAGGTGGAGCTGAGTCACGACAGATCAGCCATGATCTTATTGAATGGCGGGGCAGGCTCGAAGGGCCAGATGGCCTACTCCTGCTCCTATTTCTTATGTTCTTATGTTCACAGCGCCAGGGACCCGGGTTCCATCCCCGGTGACACAGTGGGTTAACACTGCTA